>VNJO01012676.1:0-31564 GCA_008042535.1 Drosophila tani | reverse complement strand
AATCTTTAAAAACAAACATTCAGTAAATAAATGAATTAAAATATTGTTTAATTAAGCTTTCATTAAATAGCTTTTGCAGTTGTTAAGAAATAGTTATTCAGGACATTTTTTCTTAAAAGATTTTTGAATTTACATTTATAAATGCAACTGTACGACATTGAAGTCTTCAATCTACGGTACACTCATTGGTCGTTTTCTTTAAAAAGCATTTTTGGAAAGAATTATATCAGTAACACACAAATAAGTTAATAAACGCAGAGTATAATTGTGGTAGACATTTTATGAATATAAGATAAGAGAAAAATTCTAGAAGATTTTAAAGAGGTTACAGACCACTGTGCAGTAAATAAATAAATATAAATATTGTTTAATTAAGCTTTCATTAAATAGCTTTTGCAGTTGTTAAGAAATAGTTATTCAGGACATTTTTTCTTAAAAGATTTTTGAATTTACATTTATAAATGCAACTGTACGACATTGAAGTCTTCAATCTACGGTACACTCATTGGTCGTTTTCTTTAAAAAGCATTTTTGGAAAGAATTATATCAGTAACACACAAATAAGTTAATAAACGCAGAGTATAATTGTGGTAGACATTTTATGAATATAAGATAAGAGAAAAATTCTAGAAGATTTTAAAGAGGTTACAGACCACTGTGCAGTAAATAAATAAATATAAATATTGTTTAATTAAGCTTTCATTAAATAGCTTTTGCAGTTGTTAAGAAATAGTTATTCAGGACATTTTTTCTTAAAAGATTTTTGAATTTACATTTATAAATGCAACTGTACGACATTGAAGTCTTCAATCTACGGTACACTCATTGGTCGTTTTCTTTAAAAAGCATTTTTGGAAAGAATTATATCAGTAACACACAAATAAGTTAATAAACGCAGAGTATAATTGTGGTAGACATTTTATGAATATAAGATAAGAGAAAAATTCTAGAAGATTTTAAAGAGGTTACAGACCACTGTGCAGTAAATAAATAAATATAAATATTGTTTAATTAAGCTTTCATTAAATAGCTTTTGCAGTTGTTAAGAAATAGTTATTCAGGACATTTTTTCTTAAAAGATATTTGAATTTACATTTATAAATGCAACTGTACGACATTGAGTCACAAAAGTGGATTTAAGTCTACAGAAGTCTTCAATCTACGGTACACTCATTGTTGGTTTTCTTTAAAAAGCATTTTTGGTAAGCTTTATATCAGTAACAACACACAATTAAGTGAATAAACATAGAGTATAATTGTGGTAGACATTTTATGAATATAAGATAAGAGAAAAATTCTAGAAGATTTTAAAGAGGTTACAGACCACTGTGCAGTAAATAAATAAATATAAATATTGTTTAATTAAGCTTTCATTAAATAGCTTTTGCAGTTGTTAAGAAATAGTTATTCAGGACATTTTTTCTTAAAAGATATTTGAATTTACATTTATAAATGCAACTGTACGACATTGAGTCACAAAAGTGGAGTTAAGTCTACAGAAGTCTTCAATCTACGGTACACTCATTGATCGTTTTCTTTAAATAGCATTTTTGGTAGGCTTTATATCAGTAACAACACACAATTAAGTGAATAAACATAGAGTATAATTGTGGTAGACATTTTATGAATATAAGATAAGGGAAATAATCTAAAAGATTTTAAAGAGGTCACAGACCACTGTGCTGAGGTGGAGTGCCGGTCAGCTGGAATTTGTCGAGGGTGTTTGTGACCGACCTGGCCTTTACTCATTTCTCAAGAATGTCTGACCAGCAAAGAAACAAGATTACCCACATCCACAACACACTCTCTCATACATATGTAGATAGTTGACTGCATTTGTGGCTTTATCAGAAGACGCTCCACGAATAACACGCAGCGGGACTGTAAACAGCGAAGAATTGTGTCATAAAGAGAATGAAGCAAGAGATGGCAGATACACTTTAATTTCGCTGATGATGACTAAAAGTGTGCTGTGTGGCAGCAAAAGAAAGCAAATAAAGCCGGCTCGCCTCGGCTCGATCGCTCTCCCAGATCATTCACTGGAAGGCCAAGGGTTCGGTGAGCTTGGAAGCTAACTGAAGCCACGCCCTCGTGCGGTGCCCCGGTATAGTGAATGATCTCACACACACGCGGGAAGTGGCGGCCTCGAAGTTATACATTCGGTTTCCAGGAATGCGGATAAATCATAAAGTGCAAGGAATGCAAAATCGCATTAAATTGAGTGTGAAGTGGTGTAGGGGTGGAAGCCACCTCCCAAATAATGTACAATATGCACAAGTAGCGATAAGATGGCACTTGCTATTCATCATCCAGAAGAAAGCGTCACGTAACTACTATTTTAAATAGTGATTAATGTTTTATACGCCAGCGATAAGATTTGGGAAATGAGCATATAAGACTATAGTATTTCATATGCACTATACTTAAAAGCATTGAACAACTGGGCCCTAAATTGTTTTTCTTTTTTTTTTAATTATAATGGATTAATATTTGTACATTCATATTCCAAAAAAGAAAAACAAATAAGCAATATTATTGGCACAGCAATACTTTTTCGCCATTTTAATTCTTTCTGCTCGATTTATTAAAATAACATAAACCGGAAACGAGGGTGAATAAGAACCAAAACAGTTTCTAGGGCACAATATATTGGTTAAAAGTAGCTCAGCCCCAAAGTTTATCCAAGTCACTTATCACTGTACCAAAATATTATTCATCCGTGAGATTTCCGGCCTGAGGTGTCGCCACCTGGCGACCAACGCCAGACACCTCCCCAGCATGCTAATTAACTCCAATTAACGACGACCTTGAAGTTGGAGCATTAGTTCGCCGTTTCACTACTTGTGTGCGTGTGCTGCGGAATGTTTTGAGGAAGTTTTCCTCATCTGAGGAAAAGCGGACTCACCCAAGTCGTCCATGGCGTTGCTTTTCCCTCGGCGGGCCGATGTGTGCGTGTGCGTCGACTGCTCTCCAATTGGAATGCTCACAGTAGTGGGCTAGTTCTGGCTCAGTTCAGTTTTCTCGAATTATTCGGCCCAGGCACACGCGCAGCTAATTGATGTTGATTTAAGAGACGAAAGAAAACCGTGATCCACGCAAACACTTTTCACTCGTGGCTCGGGTACGGATTCGCGGAGTTGGACGTTCGCTTGTGTGATCGAGACTAATTCCAGCCGTGGGCCAGTATTTGCGCTCTTCGCCGCGAGTTGGAGACGAGTTTTATATGAATCACTTTGGTTTTGGAGCGGCGGAGCGGCCATAAACAATACCCCAAACTAGAGCTGGAACCACCGATGTCACATCGATACATCGATGTTTCCCCAGCTGTTGTTGGGGCCAGCTTACACTAAAATTGCGTAGCTCCCACCTTACGCAGCTTGTGGAATGTTTAAAAGCCTATTGGCCACAAAAAGGTGTGTTCATTTAGGAGTAATTCGTGGTTTTATGCATTATTATTTGTTTGCGAGTTGACGGTGAGAGCGGAGAGCAAGCGCGAGAGAGCAACAGCTGATGGGTTATCGATAGTCGGAATCGTGCCAGCTATCGAGTGGGGAACCACAGGTTCACTAGTTCGCAGCTACAGTGGGCACCAAGCTTCTTGAACTATTTTTCAGTTACATTTTGATTTCAATTTTGTTTTTGGCATTTGACATTCTCAAGAAGAAGTAAGACATTCATAAAAAAAAAGGTATTTTTGGCTTATTCTGAAAAATTCGAATTAATTTAGCTTAAATGTAGAAATATGAAAACTGTGAACACTAATTTATGAGGTGTCAAAAACCTATATAAAAGAACTGAAATAAATTATTTTACTATTTGGAATATTTTAATTAAACTTGTTTAACATTTTGTGCATACACAGTTACATTACTTCCTAAATAAACAAAATGGCGTTAAAATATATATATTTTTTAGTATATGTACTATATTTTTTAATATATGTACCGTTAATAGATGTGCCGTTTTATATTATTATATTATTATGTTATATTATTTTAATTATATTTTGGTTACCACATTTTTTTGAGTTTACTAAAAAACATTTTGTGGAATGTTTTTAGCGGTGTTTTCCATTAAAATGTTTCGAAATATTTCGATATACTTTACGTTATTTATTCCATTAAAAGAATGTGAATCATATTAAGCAAATTCATCATACTGAGGTTGAAGGTATAGAAGTTTGACTGTAAATAAATATTCCCCCTACACAATCCGTAACTGCTGCTCAGTCTTATAATTTAAAACCGTCAGAACAATACTGAGAACTCCAATGCCAGTTTCGTTTATCTGTCTATAAATTGCCTATTTTTATCTGTGGTAAACAATGATTAGTTAACAATCTGCAATATATCTCGCATTTTCAGTCTGTATAAAGATTAGGCTGCCGATCTAGACGTGAGGAGAAGAAATGGAAAAAATAACTGAAGCACCGATCAAAAACCGAAAGTTTCGGAAACTGAGCGATGTGGAAATGTCCGAGGTTCAGCTAAATGATGTCGACCTCAGTGCCAAGGATAATGTGGAATCTGGAAGCTCTAACGGAACTGAAGAATCCAAATTCAACGGCCACAATGCGGAGCCCCAACAAAAATGGTTTCGGTCCAGACTCTTCATGATGTCGCTCGTTTTTTCGTGCGTCCTGATCACAGCCATGTGTATTGGCTTCGTGGTGCACTATGGAATGGCTGGCGATGTGGGCGACATGGACACAGTGAGCTATTGGCCGGTGAAGCTCCCACCGGAGCAGCAGGAGTGGTACGACCAAGGAATCGAGGAACTAAAGAAAGCCGTTTCGAGGGACTTTAATCGGCGGCGTGCCAAAAATGTTGTGCTCTTTGTGGGCGACGGAATGGGTCCGAATACGGTGACTGCAGCCCGGATATACGGATTCAAGGAGGAGGGCCTCCTCAGCTGGGAGCACTTCCCGCACATGGGCCTGCTGAAGACGTACTGCGCGGACAAACAAGTGCCGGATTCCTTTTCCACGGCCACGGCTCTCTTTGGCGGCGTCAAGGTCAACTACGAAACGGGTGGAGTGGACTCCAATGTGCCTCTGGGAAACTGCTCCGCCTCCCTGCAGGAGGATCATCACGTGCAGACGATCCTGAGATGGGCCCAGCTGGACGGAATGCGAACGGGATTCGTGACCACCACCAGGGTAACTCACGCCACTCCCGCCGCACTCTATGCCCATGTACCGGATCGCCGGTGGGAATGCGAGACTGGAATGACGGCGGAGGCCAGGGATCAGGGCTGCTTGGACATCGCTCGTCAGCTAATCGAACTGCCCACGGGTCAGAAGATCAATGTGATCATGGGCGGTGGTCGCCAAATGCTTGTGTCGAATGTCAGCGACTCCGCTGCCGACCCCCTGGACACTTGGGCGAGCAAGTCAGCTGATGGGCGAGATCTGATCCAGGACTGGAGACGGAAAAAGGAAGCTGAGGGCGAGGCACATGCCGTTGTCCAAAACAATCGAGAGCTATTGAATCTCAATGGTCAGGAGGTCGACTACCTCCTGGGCATCTTCGCCAACGGACACCTTATGTACGATCACGAGAGGGATCGCGGTGAGTCCGGAATGCCGTCACTCTCCAACATGACCCTAAAAGCTCTCGAGGTGCTGGGGAACAGTGACAAGGGATTCCTACTTGTCGTGGAAGCCGGACTAATCGATCAGGCCCACCATCGGGGCAAGGCTCGCAAAGCGCTTCACGAAGTTCTCGAACTCAGTACGACCGTGGAATCTACGCTTTCGTTTCTCAAGTCAACGGACCGCTTGGACGAAACACTGGTAATCGTTACCGCCGATCATGCGCACAGCCTGACCATCAATGGACACCCGGATCGGGGCTCAAGTATACTGGGACTTGCGGGCACATCAAAGACAGAACAGACGCCCTATACCACACTCACCTATGGCACCAGCTACGAAGGATTCCAAGTGGACCCCAGCACACAGAAGCGCAAGAACCCCTTAGATAGCGATATCGAGGACTGGGAGTACACACAGCAGGCAGCCATCAATACGGATGAAAATCTCCATGGCGGATCGGATGTGACGATCCACGCAGAAGGTGCCATGTCCTACCTGTTCCACGGAGTGCACGAGCAAAGCTACGTGGCCCACGCCATTTCCTATGCCTTGAGAATCGGGCGATTCCGAGACAGTGCCATTGCTGAGACATTGGCAGACCTCTCGCCGCTTTAGTTCTTTCATTTCTGCTAAGCTTAGAAATAATACCAAATTTACACGGCTTAGAAATAATACCAAATTTACACGGTTACTACTTGCCAAGTTTAAAATCAGGGATTAAAATACTGAGAGTTAGAATTAGAAAGAGTTATAGTTTTGATTTCTAAAAGAGCTTTTCCATTTATAAAAAGAAATAATTTGTAATGTTAAGAAATTGAATTAATTAATAAATAAAATCAAAGGCTTGAATGAACAGCTTCAATGTTTTCTTTTTTACTAATACCTAAATGAGACGTACAAAAACAAAATCTACATGCCATCAGTCTAAGACTTACAAAAACAAAACACATATGCCGATGTAAATTTTTCCTTTACTTTTATCGCATATTATGTTTGGCTCCGATGATTATATTCTGTGGCCAATCATGTTTTAAACTTATATTTCATACAATCCTACCTTTACTATAATTATTATTAGAACCACGAAATACTAACAATTCTACCTAAAGTGCTTTTGCTTATTATCAATGGCAACTGTAGCTTAATTCATTATCTAAATCGCCAGAAATAAAGTAAATCAAAAGTAATTCAAGAAGTTTGCTCGATCCTAAAGGCTGGTTAAGGGGAACCTAGAATGCGACTTTCAATGAAATTAAAAAAAATGGTTATTTTTTTTAGTTAACAATGGACTTATTGCAACTGCACGATGACTGTTTGGATCTCATATTCGTCAACTTAAAACTCGATGAACTACTGCCATTATACGGAGCAATTCACATTCGTTTTGATGAGGCTATCGAAAGGCAGCTCCATCGGTTCAGGGATCTGGAGTTTAGTATGAGACTTCCTCCCCATTTTAACGAGGACCTGATGATAGCCTTGGGCCGCCAACTGCACAGCCTTCACATCAATGTTGGCTACTCAACCAAGGACCAAGACATCCTGCGTTACCTTAAGCCCCTGTGCCAAGGGGCCACCGAGAGCCGACGCTTGCGGGCCCTGAAGTTGAACCATGCCAAGTGGTCATCCGATATACTGGCGACCGTTCAAGATGTGGCTCCTTCTCTGTACTTTTTGGACATGCGTCACTGTGATGTGCGGGACTACCAGATAGCAGAGCTCTTGGAATCGGCCGATAAGTTAAAGGCCCTGGCTCTGCTCCATGTTAACAATCAGACTGGAGACTCTTATCTGCAACCCCGAATACTCAACAGGGTGGCATCCCTGAGACTCATCCACATCACAATCCTGGGTCCGTTGCCGTTCTCCCCCGAGGATCTGGCCCAGCAGTGCCCGAACCTGAGCTTCCTCATAAGTGACCTGATCAACAGCGACTTTAAGATATACGGTCCTCCTGGTTACCTGCAAAACTATTATAAATACTATCATGAGTATTTTAAGACTCCCTGAAGATGCATAAATAAATATGTAGATGACCTTTTGACAATTTTTGCCTTTAAAAAAAGCATTTGTTAAATATGTAAATTAAATACACTATATTTACATAATAGTACATAATAAAAATAATTTCTGTGACTTCTCAGGGTGATCCGATCAGCATCCTCTGTACTTCATCTTCTTTCAGGCGGTACTCTTCGTTTCGTTTTCAAAAGTCTTATAATGTTGAAAATTGAATTTCCCCTTTAGGTTATAATTTAAATTCACGTGAAAACAACATTTCTCTTCCGAAAAATGACTGTACCAAATTTTTAAGAAGTAGCAAGTTTCCGATTTAATTGGTAATAAAATTAGCTAGACAATGAAAGAGTATTTAATTGTTAAAATTCGAATATTATTGACAGTTACAAACGCATTGCAGGGAGTGATGGCAGGCGACACCGATAACCGATAGTTTTAAAACAATCGCAAGTGCCGGCCCGGCCGGCAACATCTCTAATTGATAGCAAAAAACATCTGGACAAATGCAAAATCTGATGAAATACTGGAAATAAATAGCATTTTGAGACAAAGAAAAGTGAACTGCGGAACTCCTCTTCACGATGGTGGTGCGCTCCTACAACGATGAGCTCAAGTACCTGGAAAAGGTGAGCGACCACTGCTGGCGGATCAAGAAGGGCTTCCAGCCCAACATGAACGTGGAGGGATGCTTCTACGTGAACAGCCGCCTGGAGCGTCTGATGCTGGAGGAGCTGAAGAACTCCTGTCGTCCGGGCGCCATCGGAGGATTCTTGCCGGGCGTTAAGCAAATCGCCAATGTGGCAGCGCTGCCCGGGATCGTGGGTCGCTCCATTGGGTTGCCCGACATCCACTCCGGCTATGGATTTGCCATCGGTAACATGGCTGCCTTCGACATGGACGACCCCCTGTCCGTGGTGAGTCCCGGGGGCGTTGGCTTTGACATAAACTGCGGAGTCCGCCTGCTGCGCACCAATTTGTACGAGAAGGACGTGCAGCCTGTTAAGGAGCAGCTGGCCCAGTCCCTGTTCGATCACATACCTGTGGGCGTGGGCTCCAAGGGCATTATACCGATGAACGCCCGCGACCTGGAGGAGGCCCTCGAGATGGGCATGGACTGGTCGCTGCGAGAGGGCTACGTCTGGGCGGAGGACAAGGAGCATTGCGAGGAGTACGGTCGAATGCTCAACGCCGATCCCGCCAAGGTAAGCATGCGGGCCAAGAAACGTGGCCTGCCCCAGCTGGGAACTCTGGGCGCTGGCAACCACTACGCCGAGATCCAGGTGGTGGACGAGATCTACGACAAGTGGAGTGCGTCCAAGATGGGCATCGAGGAGAAGGGCCAAGTGGTCGTGATGATTCACTCTGGCAGCCGTGGCTTCGGCCACCAAGTGGCCACCGACGCCCTGGTGCAGATGGAGAAGGCCATGAAGCGGGACAAGATCGAGACCAATGACCGACAGCTGGCCTGCGCCAGAATCAATTCGGTGGAGGGCCAGGATTACCTTAAGGCCATGGCGGCGGCAGCGAACTTTGCCTGGGTCAACCGCAGCTCGATGACCTTCCTCACGCGCCAGGCCTTCGCCAAGATGTTCAACACCACGCCGGATGATCTCGACATGCACGTCATCTACGACGTCTCACACAACATTGCCAAGGTGGAGAACCACATGGTCGATGGCAAGGAGCGCAAGCTGCTGGTCCATCGCAAGGGCTCCACCCGGGCCTTCCCTCCGCATCACCCTCTCATCCCGGTGGACTATCAGCTCACGGGCCAGCCCGTCCTGGTTGGTGGAACCATGGGCACCTGCAGCTACGTCCTGACCGGAACGGAGCAGGGCATGAAGGAGACCTTCGGCAGTACGTGCCACGGGGCGGTGAGTCATTCTTTATTTCCTATCAATAAATTAATGGAGATTGCGAAATCATGAATCATTATCAACTGAATTATTTGCTTATTTATTAAAGTATTAATTATCTTTTATAATTTAATATTTATAATCACCGATTAAATGTTCTTTGTTTCTAGGGTCGCGCCCTAAGCCGTGCCAAATCCCGCCGCAATATCGACTACAAGGAGGTGCTGGAAAAGCTGGACCAGATGGGCATCGCCATTCGCGTTGCCTCGCCCAAGCTGGTCATGGAGGAGGCTCCGGAGTCGTACAAGGATGTCACCGATGTGGTCGACACCTGCCATGCAGCGGGCATTAGCAAGAAGTGTATCAAAATGCGACCAATTGCAGTTATAAAGGGTTAATCTTTCTACAGGCTGATTAAATCTTAATTTATTTAAGGAAATTAAATATAAATAAAGATTTATTAAGTTTATAAAATATGTTCCCTACGAATATTATTTATAATCCAAATATTTTACTCCAAATCGTCGTATGTTTCTTTAGCATTAATAAATCGATTCACGAGTGCTATTTTAAAGTCGTTTTTAACTATCAGTAGGCTTTTATTATTTTATATTTATTTCCTTAATGCTTTCCAAAAAGCACCACTGTTTAAGTGGATAAATCATAAGATAATTTAAATTTAAACAATTTTGTCTAATAAAAGTTCGAATCTGTTTTTTACACTACATTTCAGACATCAATTTTACATGCACACTTACAGTGGCGAACGGTTACTCTAATGATGACCTATGTATGTTAACACCACTGTCAGCACTAGCAGCGCATGTTATCGGTTTCAGTGTTGCCATCGTCCATCATGAAAGCTTATTTTTAAGTGTTTAAGTGAACAACGGCAATTCTTCCAATATATATATTTAAAATTGCCTAGAAAGTCCAAAATTTATTTATGCCCCACTCCAGCTCTAGATTACGTAATATTTGCGATTTCTTAATAATTGAAAAGTGCCAAATGGACAATATTTTTCTCAAAATTGCTACTCGATGGAAAATTTTCAGTTTTGAATTAGAAATTTTACAGATATATCCTTTCGGAATCAATAGCTATTTGTCTCCGGGTTTTTTTTTTTCGACCTGTGTTAGATATCGAAAATTCTTTCTTTTTTTTTTTCCCGCCTAAAACAGTTTCTTTTTTTCACCAAATATTGGCAACCCTGTTTCCGTTAAGCTCGTTGTTAGTCGTCAGCTGACTTCCATTGGACTTGCTCGCCGGCGCGGATTTCGGTTGAGTGCTTATTTTGCATTCAAATTCGTTCAATTAAATGCGGTTTTTGTGTAAATTGCAATTGCAATTAGAAAAGCGACAGTAATCGATCGTCGTCGAGTCGTGGGTGAAATTAAAACTAATCGAAGGCCGGGGGAAAGCGGATGCAAGTTTCAGCTGCGCAGTTTGGGGAAAACTAAAGAAAGAGAGACCCACCGCTCGCCGTTCGTCTTAACTGGAAGAGTAAACAAAACACAAGCAACATGACAAATATGCGCCCACCGCAGAAATCCAAGTTACTCAAGGTCGTCATACTGGGAGATGGGGGCGTAGGGAAGTCCGCCCTGCTCACCCGCTTCGTTTCGAACCGATATGAGGAGAACAATTTCCACACCATCGGTGTCGAGTTCATGAACAAGGATATTTGCGTCGACGGCGAGCGCTACACATTGCAGGTAGGTAGTGGTCTTAAATTAACTTTATAGAAACTTAATAATTATTACGAAAGTAAAGGCCTTCGGTCTTTTGAAAGGCTAGCAAAAGCCCGCAACAGTTGGGCAAGATAATGATCAGCCAAGCGTGCTTCCTCCTATTCCTCCGACTGCCTGATCTTCCCCTTTAGTTTTTAGCAAAACCATCAGAATGCACCGGCATTTTGTTGATGTAAATACTCAAAAAGTGAACAACGATCTAGCTTTGTTTTTTCCTCCCTATCATCGGGCGGTACAGTGGTCAGTAGGGGGATATAAACCCCCCAAAATTAATTTTTTTTCAGTCCAGAATAAGAAATATTGTAGACTCCATAAAAATAAGAAAAACATTAAGTTATCACAGACAATGAAGTTTCTTCATTAAAGTTATTTTTACTAGAACTAGGTGGGAATTCGGACGAAAACACATCTAAAGCTTAATTTGACGTTTTAAAAAGATAAATCTTAGGAATTGTTGACTTTAATTTTAAAATTTCTTACAACATATTTTTTGGTTATTTGTTCGTTCTGATATTGATTTTGTATAGAGATTAAAAGTGCCCTGTATTTATATATGGTTAAGTTTTAAGTTAGAGTTGATCAAATTTGTTTACTCGTATATATATATATATTTTCTTTTGTGTTCTATATTTAGATATAAAAAATTTGTGTTCTTATATCTGCGATACCACTGTAGCTTTATTATATGTCTCTATCTCTTCCATCTGCCCCCATGCCCACTCGCACTCACACGGACAGACAACAAATTTCTACTCAATTAACGTACATACAGCTCGGCATTGCAAAAAACAAAAAAACTGAAATAATAACAATAATAATGATAGTTTCTCTACTCGCTCGGTAGCTGTGGCTAAGCGGAGACTTTGTTTCATCCGCCGCCGCAGTTGGTGTCTGTTCTCAATCCCGGGAGTGTTTCGTAATAGTTTTTTTTACTTATGCTGCCTGTCGCCTGTCTTCTAAATTATCGAAGCCAAAACAAAATATTTTTCACAGTTCGCCAAGCTCGGAATATCGACGGGCTCATGAATATGCAGGGTCTCAGTGAGTAAGCAAAGTCAGTGCAGTCGAGGTGGTGGCGGCGAATCGGAATAATGATTCTAATTGAACCAGCAACCGATGCTCCGGGCTCTAGAAAGTGCAGGAATGCTTCTTGATAGGTGACTAATCCCAGGGGGAATTTAACAGAATTCCTAGAAGATTAATACACCTATTCAGATGGTGAGTTCCCTTAATGTCAGGATATTTGGGTGGGAGAAGAACTTGCCAAATAGGGAATGTACCAAGATAGAAAAGGTAAATTATATTTACAGGTTACTATGGGCAGCCCCTTATACATATACATATTTATTAGGTATGCATTTTTCTTGATTTCGATTTAAGAAAACGTAATTATTTGGTCAATGCTAATGCAGTTCTAAAAAATAAAAAAATTGAATAGCCTTCAGGTGACGTTTATATATTAGCCTGATACACGCAATATTGCCGACGAAATCATTGAACACAAAAACCATAATGTACATATTTTTGTGAGTACATATTTAAATGGTTTATTAGTTGTTAAAGAAGATAAATAAATAATAAAGCATTTGTCAATCATGAGACATAAGTTTAAGCTTAGGTAGAAACTTAGCATGTTATTATTAGTTTGATGGAACTAGAACTAAGCAACTATTGATTTTTTTAAAAGCAACCTTTGAGGGTTTAATAGAAAAAAACTTGTTATATGAATAGCTTGAACTTGAATAAGTTCACCCTTAAGTGAAATATGGTATTTAACATATTTAATACCTGAACATGAATTTTTTACAGCAGTTTAAATACCAAAATATTAACATTAATAATAAACAACGATGCTTATGGGCAAGCTTCAGTTATCTCTTTAAATTAAAATTTTATTTTTGTTCTAAGTTCTTTTTTGTGGAATTTACTTTTAGGTCATTCCGGTTAAAATTTAATGTTTGCTCTTAGGTTTTTGTTGTGGAATTCACTTTCAGGGCTTTCTCATTTGGTTTATTTGCTTATCACTGCCAGTTTGTTATCAGCTTTAGGCACTGACTACCTCTAGAACCAAATATTTGCCTAACCCACAGAAACGACTGTAAAGGCGCTGATGTAAGTGAGTCAGCTGAGCTAGCACCCTGATTTTGGATGTTTGCCCTGTTTGTCACTCTTCTTCTCTCTCAACCATGGGAATTGGCGAGTTCGAATAACCATTCTAATAGACCGCTAATTGAATCAAGTCAATTCAATCAAAGTTAATTGCTGAAAACTGTGTTTGGCTCTTCTCTTGAAATGATAGATATGGGACACGGCTGGTCAGGAGCGATTCCGGGCGCTGCGCACACCCTTCTACCGTGGATCGGACATTTGTCTGCTGTGCTACGCCCTCGACGATCGGGACAGCTTGAACGGATTGGGTCTGTGGCGGAACGAGTTCCTCAACTATGCGGACGTGGATCCAGACAAGTTTCCCTTCATTGTGGTAGGCAATAAGGTGAGCAAAATAATTTAATTTATTAAACTTAATTATCTTTATATTAAACGTTGAATATTTTGTTATTCAGTAAATATGCCTTATTAAGAAATTATTACGTTATAAATGGAACAAGTGGATTAGACTGTAATCCCTACACGACCGATAACTGATATCTTGTTTTCGCTTCTTCTTCTCCAGAATGACATAGCGCCGCAAAAGCGCCAGGTGAGCTACGAGCGCGTGCAGCAGTGGTGCGCCGACCAGAAGATCGCCTCCCACATCGAGACTTCCTCGAAGGCGGCCACGAACGTCACGGATGCCTTCATCCTGGGCCTGCGCCAGTGGCGGCACATGGAGTGCGTAGCCGAAGCGGAACTGCGACAGCAAGGCGACACTATCGACCTCACCCGCCCCATACGCCTGGTGCAGCGACGCATCTGTTGCACGGGAGGTGGCCAGGGTGAAGGCCAGGACAGGGATGGGGATGCGGATAATGACAACGATGCCTCCATGCGGAGTCCGGCCAGGAAGGGGTTCGGACAAAAGCGCAGTGCCGGAAAGGCGCCAGCCACCAATTATCGGCTGTGAGCAGACAGACTGCAGCTGTCAGGGAATCTACGCTTAATTTAACCACTTATCAAGGTCTCGACCTTGACCCTACTCCCAGCAAATGCATTCCATTCTAAGGCGGAGAAGTGACACAGACCAAAGTTAACCAACGATGCTAGCACATGTGGAAGCTTTTCTACTATATGGTAAATATTTATTCTAAAGGATATTTTGTATGATTTACTTTTGAAAGTAACTAGCAGACAAATATTGTCTGCAAAATCAGCGAATAGTAGGACAGACAACGTTTTTGTCTTAAAATTTTTATTTAAAGGTCTTACGATTTATTATCGAATTGTGTGGAATTATATTAAACAAGTTGACTGTACCAAATAATATGCGGAGGTGCCACAGAAATCTCTAGGGTTTTGAAAATCCTTTAAGAGGTGCCTAAAAGTATGCAATACAATGTTTCAGCTAACAAAGTTAGTCTTTTTTCACGATGTAATATTTTGTAGCATACTTTTGGACACCTAGTGTTTTCTATAGCACCCCTGATGAATAGGCTTTTATAATAATTGTCGCTTGCATACTAAATGCTATTACACTGTATAACAGTATAACAGTAAAAACAAGTGTCTTAAAGAATGGGTATGAATGAATATTAAAGCTTGCTTAAATTATATACGCAATACGCTAAATGAACCTCGGGTAACTTTTAAACAAACAAAAAAATGCTTTCATTGTAAGCTACTAATTGTAAACAATATTAGCATTTCGGTGTGCCTTAAAAATATTGACCAAATATTGTTTCAGTGTATGAAGATTATTGAATATTCTGTGCATACAATTTTACTCAAGCAGCACAAATGTTTATAAGAAAAGGAAAATTTTTTATTGCTACTTACCCAATGTTTATACGAGAATTAACACCCAGATATGTTGTATTACAAGAAAACTGGATTAAACTGAACAAAATATGGAAAATAAACCTAAATGTCTAAAAATAAGACCGGATATCGTTTCAATATTAAGTTTAACGCTCACGATATTACACAAGCAAAACATAAACAACTCCCCGATGGATGGGATTTCTTCACAGGCTCCGAGCTTAAAATTAGGTGCCCCCTACTGTCCCAGTAGGACTTTAGACACAGAGACCGCACTTCTACACGAACAAGTGTTTATATTTCAACAATTTTGGTTTAAAATGTACAATAGTAACATGATATAAATACGCTTACCCCGGGACTAAACATAATATGTGGGTATAACACTTTTGCTGGATTCGATCGAGACTTCGACCCTGATTAAGACTAAGGCAAACTCTAGGCGCTATTCACTAACAGGACAAGCGTATAACAGATCGAGTGCTTAACTATAATGTGAGTTATAAAAAACTATTGGGTAGTTCATTATCACTTGCTTCCGCCGAATATACACAATGTTTAGCGGATAGACAGATCACTTCTTCTTGTAGCCGTACGAATTGATGGCATCGAACTCGGAGTCGCACTTGAGCAGCAGCTGGTACCATTGGTCGCTGTCGATCCGGTTGGACTCGAGGATACCGCCGTAGGCGGCGGGCAGACACTTGGGCGACATGTACTTGTGCAGGGACTCGCGATCCGTGCCGTGGAAGATGATCCTGCCGCGCAGCTTCTCCTTGAGGAAGGGCTTGAACAGCGCAAACACCACGTTGAAGATTTTCGGCTGGTTCACAATATGAATGGCCTTGATCCTCAGCGGCACGGAGTCCTGGAGCCAGTCCACGATCCGCTTGGCGAACGGCGGTGTAAATTGCCAGGTCTGCTGCAAGCTGAGGCCGTCCATGTCGAAGATCACCACGGCTCCGCAGATCTGTGTCTCCGGTTCCAGCATGGCCGCCTCCAGAAATAGCACAGCGCCCTTGAACACCTCATCCAGGGTGACCTGCTTGTGCTTCCAGCGCTCTGAAATCGGAAATAATAACAGATTAGTTGAGGATCCTGTACCTTTTGTGGAAACCTCCACATAAATCGATAAATGCATTAAAGATATAGTCACTAGATGATTCGAAGATATGCTAGGCTTGCATTAGTGTGAGTAAGAAAGATAAGTCAGTGGCTAGATATCATTAAAAATAGCTCACATTTTTGTAAAAATTTACAAAGAACAGCTATGACTAGAAAAAAAAATTATTTAACTCAAAAAAAAGGCTAGATTTAGTCACAAAACTACAACTACACCGCACTGGTGCTGTCGTGCATTCTGTGCGTGTGCCGGTAGAGGCCAGGTAGAGAAATTTAATAACACGCGAGTCAGGCCTGTGGCCACCACTGATATATATCATTAATTGATTCTCTTTTATAAGTCGGTTAAAAGAGAATCAGTAACTTATCCCCTGAAAATACATTTTTGGTTATTTGCACTTACTGCCCAGTTCCAAAACCAAAATGCGACGCCCACACTGATCTCTGTTGGGAAAGACGGTGAGTATATTGTGCTTAAAGATGTTTGGCTCCCCCGACGGCTTCAGGTTGTTGTACACATCCGAGTGCTTCACCTTGAAGGAATAGTAGCGCTTGATCTGATTCAAAAAAAGGTCTAACGTCATTATCTGTTATGGATATCAGTAATTAAAATCTTACCAAATCGCGTGCACTCTCCGGATAATACTTGCACGGCCGCAGGTATCGGATCAGCCACTCCTCGTTTCCCTTGGGATACAGCAAATCGGTCTCCGCTGAAACAAAAATACCAAAAATAATAAATAACCAACATCAGCAATTAAAAGACAACGTTTGAGCAATCAGCAGGTAAATGCAATTATAAAGCAATATTTATTTAGTTATAGAGAACGATTGAATCCTATCGAGGGCGTGCCACTCTTAGTCTTACTCTGTGATTACCGACACGAAAAGTAGTAGATGTAGTAGTATTATATTATAGTTTATGGTTAAAGTGTAGGAACAGATATATCCGATATTTAATGAGTGCCTTGAGTTTTATAGAAAGTTACATCAGATCACATAACTAGTTATCAAGCTAAGTAAAAGGTTAATAAAGTTCCACCTAAAAGTACTTTTCATCATTCAGAAACTGAAATATGGAAAAGCTTTTAAGTTTTTTGAAGGTATTCTTTCTTTATCTAATTAAATGCTTTTATTAATATTAAAATAAATAAGTGGCGAATCATATTCTAGCAGTATTATTAAATAATTGAATGCATGGACCTTTGGTATACGGTTTAATTATAAAAAGATTGCCTCGATCACTGATAATTGCTTAATCTTGAAAGGTCACAAGTGATTAAAGTTAATGCTAAGGTGGGGGATTCCAGAAATATTGATCTTTGAAAGCCTACAAAATCACATCATAGCCTCCTCATATTAATTAATAAATAAGTATATTCAAAAAAACAATATTTAATAATATATCTCACAAGGCTTACAGCTCAATAAGAGATCATTGCTTACCCTCTAAGAGCCGGGCCAGCTCCTTGGCGGCCTCCTTCTGGCGCTCGGGCGTCTCCCGCAGCTCCTTGATGGCCACCTCCTTGCCCTGGGCCGTCGGCTCCCCAAGCTCGAACTGGAGCGTGTAGTCGCCCACCTGGAGCGTGGGCAGCTGGTCGATATCCGACAACATGGTGGGCACTCCTGAAAGGGCACACAGTCATTAATATTCAATTAGCGAGAGGTTGCTTCTGTACTTTGATCTCGACAGATCCGGATTTTTTTCTAGAGTCACTTGGGCGGGCTGACAACAATTGCCAATTAGTTGCAGTACTTCACAATTACTTACTCATTTCGCAATTGTTGTTGGCTCTCCTCAAACTAATAATATTCTGCTGTAAGTTTCAATTTGTTTGCGATCTCAACCTTTGCGAGGGGGGAACTCTATTTAGAGGTAAATGGGTGGAAATTTTCAATTTATTAATGAGACAAACCGGCGCAGAGGGGGGACTGACTGCGTCTCGATCGCTTTATTTATCACCTGGCCAACCTTCACCTTGACATTCGCAACTCATAACGGAAGGCGAAACCGCAGATTTCGCAGCATCGCAAATACGTTGACCATCGAAGACAACGGATCGCGACTAATGCAATTCTTGCAGACGAGATGCGATGCTATTGAGCTGTCTCAGGTGAGGTGACGAAAGGGGAAAACCTTGAGCTGGATTCTCCAGACTCTTGACACGTTCTACTTGAACGAGCGACAATGTAGTTGAACGAGTTTTAAATGGTGAAACAAGCACTCGGACTCGGAGTCTCCGAGCTTGAATTAAGTAAAATCTAATTAATGTGGCTGCTGGATGAACTCGAACAAATTAGCGCCGTATATTTTCCAACTCGCTGCGCAGTCCGAATGAACCGAGTGATCCCAAAACAAAAGATTTGGAAATTAGCATCGAAGGCATGGCATTGAAAATTTCTACCAGCTTCGATTAGATCGGCCAGGTGATATGCTAAAGCTGTCGCATATTTTCGCATTCATAAATGACACACACTATGTATGACACCTTTGAATTGTTAATGTTTTGACCGAGCTGCTGATGGCTGGGAAAATACGAAATCTAATCGAAGTACACAAGGAGCGCACCGCACAAACCGAAACTTGTTTTGGATCTTGGCTTTTTGGCTTTTTGGGTTTTGGCGTTTGTCGTTTGGCTAACAGTAATCCGCGAGGGCGAAGACGGCCAAAACAGAAGAAGCAGGGAGACGCGTGCAACAGAGCCGAAAGCCCAGATGAAACTGTTGCGGCCAAGAGCGCGCTGCGGAGATTTTATGCCAGGCCAAGAATCAAAACTGGATTTGGCAAGAGAGCGCCAAGAGAGTGGGCGACGTAGACGCGCTTCAAGCCCAGTGTTGCCAAAGCAGCCTTTTTTTCAGCCACACTTGGGGCTTAAACATTTAGCTGTCAAGTAAAAAAGATCAAAAACTTTATGATAATCGACTATAAAAAAGTTACGAGTTGGTAGGTTTTACCATTTTGTTGATAAACTTTTTCAAAACCTAAACTATTACCATATCAGTTACAAAAAAAATATAATAATTGGATACAAATAAAACACTAATTTTTCAATTTAAGAGTTTATCTATAAAGTTAACACAACTCTACAAAAAATCTGATCTTGAGCATGACATTCACGTGTGTGTTGGAGAGGGGAGAGAAACACACAGAGAGAGCTTCAGATCTGGGTGCATCATCATTGGGAAATGATGCCACCTCAAGCCGGTTTCAGTTTCGCTTTCAACTCTGAAGTTTTCTCAGCTGCTTTAGCTAATTTATTCGGGTTTTCTTGGAGTGTAATTGCCCAGATCACAGGGCGCTCGAAAAACCCTTGGCTTAGGCATTTCCTACAACGACCCTGAAACTCCGTGCTCTGTGCCATCCGGTTTCAATGCTGGCCCGCTCCACGCTCTACGCCAATTAGTGCTTACACCTGTTTGGCAAACATACAGCTGGGGTCAAGTCAATAGCACTTGATTGGCAGTGCCTGGGACTTTCCAAAATGGGTAATATATGTACATCACACAATTCAGTCATTAACCATTCATAAGTTGACACAACTAATTTATTATTGAATAAAAAAGAACCCCAAAGTTTATTTACAGTTACCAGTAAAACAACCGATAAAATTTAAAATTCTAAGGGCCGATTTTACAATGTCAGCTTGACTTTTGTCAATAAGGTAAATTGCTGTTTCGGAGTAATTTAGTTGCCAAAAATCATGTTTGCTCTCATCTTACTGACACATTTTTAACTAGAGCTATTCCTCTAGTCAGAAGCTGTCAGTCAGATAAACAAAAAAATGATTTTGAGGGGTCTACATTACTCTGAAAAAAAGTTTCCTCAATGACAAATGTTAACTTGACATTAAAAAATCGGCCCTAAGAAGGTTAAGCAATAAATACTGATGAAAAAGGTTGGCAGTCTTCCGAAACAGCGGTTTATCTAAGAACGCTGCCAAAACGTTATAATTCTCAAATGGTAGATGGATAAATGTTTGGTTGATGTTTGAGTATCAAACATAGTTTTATAATTCCCAACTGGTAAACGGAACTTCCATTTGAATATCCAAAAAACGGCTTGATCTGTACAATAAAATACAAAGAAAAATTGGACATGGGCAAAAATATGAAATGTACATACTTACAGAAGTTTTAAACACCTCATCAACCACACTTAAAAATTAAGTCCTATTGTTGCACCCCCATCTGTAACTCGCGCATATTTGGTACAATTAACACGTCCCAAAGCTCAGCACCCTCTGTAAAGTATTGTGTTGTGGTTCGGCGTCCGGTTTTGGACAAATCGGTTCAATCGCACGATCGCACGTGCGAAGACTTCGGCCATTCATGGTTTTACGCTTCGTTATACTCTCGTTTTCATTTCGGCCAGATTTGGGACCTGAGAGTGGTCTATTTTTAATAACGAACTTGAAGCGGGGACGCACACAGAAGCTGTGGTCTGTGAAACCACAGAAAAAATACTTTTTTGGTTGAAGAAAAAAGCCATTACTTCCAGTAGGGAAAGCCTATTTTGTGAGAGTCATTCTGGGGTTAAAACCCATTGCAATGTCAACCGCCGCCCTTCGATTTTTTTGCAAAAAAAAATTAAATGTTAAAAAAAAGCTACATGAGAAACTGGATTTCGAAAAGCTGGCGACAATGGCAAGGGCGATCCCCACGTATAAAGTGCTTTGACCTTACTCTGCGAGGTAAAAAAAGGTACAAGAAACATATACTCGTTAATGCGAAATAAGAAAACTTACAACATGGTAAGGGAAATTAATAGGTAAATAAATGATTTAAATAGCATTTAAATAAAAGGGCTGCCATGAAGAGAAATCATTGATAAATTTGCATATCTTTAATACTGTGGTGACCAGGCACTTTTTTTTTCATAAAAAATATCTGATTAAAATAAAACCTATTTAACTGTACAAAGGATTTAACCACAAAATTACAATTTGATCGCATTGGTGCGCTGTTTACATTCTGTGCGTGTGCCGGCAGAAAACAGGCAGAGAAATGCCTGACTTCCAATAGAGAACTTTGGGCACCATTTTTAAATTTTAAAATCACTTTGGATAATATATTTCCTCAAAGTATTGTTGTAATTACCTTAATAAAAACAAATATTAAATGCGTTAACTTGACTTACGACAATACAATAATAAAAAATATCTGATTTTAAAAAAAAACTTTGCAGAAAGGATTTAACCACAAAATTACAATTTGATCGCAGAAAACAGGCAGAGAAACGGCTGACTTCCATTAGAGAGCTTTTGGCACCATTTTTAAATTTTAAAACCACTTTGGATATTATATTTCCTCAAAGTATTGTTGTAATTACCATAATAAAAACAACAATGAAATGCTTTAACTTGACTTACAACACAATAATAAATCATGTTTATTTAATAATTTAAAAAAATTATAATATTAAAACAAAAAAAAACTGAGAATTCGTTGGTGTAAATATTAAAATCCAATTAAAAGTTTGGAAATTCAAACCCATCATCTTTAGGCGAATCCTCAACGCTTTTTATTTTAAAATTAGTAATGCACAAAAACCTAGCCACCCTACTTTGCCTGGATATATGTATTATGACTGCAACCAAAGCAGATATTATCGACTTTACAAACTTCGTAATGCAGTGCAGATAATTCGAATGGAATTTAATTTTTTGCTTTCGCTGCTTTAGTTGTTTGTCGCTTCTTCTCACCCGCATGGCGTCGGTCCGGAGGAGCAAAGGAGGATGAAGTGCCCGGCTGCTTGGGCGGCAGACAGGGCATGGCAGCAGGGGCGGCGGTCAACATTGTCACGACAACGATGGAAATGGAAAACCGATACTACACACAGACAGAGAACCCCGACAAGTATTGCATATGCAAATGCCAATGCAAATCAAATGATATTTTTTTTGTTAAAACTGCTCGTTCACGCCGGGAGCATCGGATCCCGCACACGGTAAATGGGTCAATGTCGGCGAGTTACTGAACTTTACATCGAATTCTCGACCGAGCAACCGACCGAACAACACACGCCAAAATAATGAGGAAAAGGCACAGCGAAAAAGAAACTCGGACAGACAGTGATGAGCATTGTTTTAGGTACTTTAACTAAAATAATACATAACAAGTGATTTCACATGGGAAATATTGTTTGGGGAAGGGTATTATTAGCTTTAGCTTTTATTTGTAGTTTAATTTTTACATTTTTTCATACTATTTCTTGAAAATGACAGTAAGTACATTAAGGCTTTAAGTATTAGCTTCAGCAAAAAATATAAACCGGTTCTAAAACCATTTAACAGATTAGCAAAAGACTGTAGGTAAAATATTAAAGCAATGAGTCTGAATATTCAACTTTAATTACTTAATTGTCATAGAAAATTCAGCGATTACTACAGATATTTCATTATTGTATAAAACCCTTTTTTTAAAGCAATAGATTGACTGTTAGAATTACTTTTGTATGAGTAAGAAATATAGCAAAGTGGCCAGATAAGAGAATAAAGATATGAGAAAGCGAATATAAAATTAAAATAAGCTATTACAGTAAAATAGCTATAGAACACATGAAAAAGTCTAGATTTAACCACAAATTTTCAATTTAAAAAAATGTTTTTGTTGTGCATAGTGTCCGTGTGCTGGCAGAGACCGGGCAGAGAAATTTGATGACTCGCGAGTCGGGGCCTATGGGTACCACTGCTTTAAGGAGTGAGCATAACTTGGTATGAACTTTTGAAACAGTGATCTGAATTTATAAATGATTTAAATTATGTTTGTTATTTCAAGTAAAACCAGTTAAACAAAGTCTCAAACGCAGCTTTCTTTAAATATTACACTAGTCTACTCTATATAATATATTTTTATAACATTTTCAATGTAGTCCATCCATCACAAAGTACAAGTTCGTAGTAATAGAATCACAACCATTTGCTTAAGATTAAACTCACCTTAGTTTAATGAGCGCTAAGGTAATCCAAAAAGTTAATGTATATGGCGTAGAATTCCGTTGAAAGCTCTCTTTAGACTCCGATCTTGCGAGTTGGGACCAATTGTTCAGACTGGAAAGATAAAGCTGCACGTCAAGCCGTTTTATACCCGCCCCTTCTATGTACAGCGTCCGCTGCACATATGTACGCACAACAAAGTTATAGTGTATATAAGGTCAGCGCGTTTTAATAGGTCATTATAAGCGACCAGAGTCTGGTCAAAGAGCGTTAAAGAGCACGTTGCGAATCAACGCCGGTGGGATCTTTCGATTTTTGCCTTCTTTACGCGCGTTAAGCCAAGAAACTGTGTGTTCAGCATAAAATTTATGCTTCTCCCACTCTTTTCAAATACCTTTAACAAGTGTTAGTGGATGCCTGAATTTTCTTACAGTGTAGCCTAGTTAATCATCAGTGTATAGCAATTAACATTATTAAATGTGTTATTCGAGTAAATACACTGAAGCGCAATTCTCTACTCAAAAATGATCTTTAGACAAATTTTTAATATTTAATTAAACTTCTTTAAAAAAAAAAAAAATAAATTTCTTTTTCAAAAATTATTTATATATTTTTATTTATAGGTAGAACCCCTTTAAAATGTATTCAACATATATATTATTTGCAGTTTGTTAAGTGAATTAATTATCTTGGGTTGTTAAACTATTTTAACTCAAAAGAAAGAGCCTGAAATTAGAACAATTCTTTTTCAAAAGATTTTTCAACATAAAGCTTATGTAATCTACAATTGAGTCAGGGTCCTTCTGTTTTCTAGTCCCTTATAATACGCACTCTCTTAAACATTCAAATAAGTAAATATTCCACTTTTATTCTAGAATTAAACTATTTATTGACAGATTTCGACACAGAAATGTTATTTTTCATTAAAAAGTTGTGATTTAATTTTGAAACTTAATAACAGTAGTTTCCGACGATTCCGTACAGTGTACCGCGAATAATCCTCTGATGGATACTTTTTACATAAGTAAACGCCGACTTGGACGTAATTAAACTTGAACTTTTGAACGCTTCGTACACACAACTAGTTTAGAGTCTAATCGCCTGTGTGTGACTGAGTAAAAAACTTGTTATAAATCTCTCCGTCTTATATATGTATGTAGTTCACAAATGTAGGCGGCAACAAAAGATTAGAACAGAAATCACGGCAGGATATAAAAATAGAGCTTTCACTAGAAAAGCCTACACGCTGTAAGCCTTAACAGTGGATTTGTTCTGTTGATAACAGCCTTTTTTTGATTTTCTAGCAGAAGCTCTATTTTCAGCGGCTGTTAGCCTCAACAGTGGCTTTGTTCTTTTAAGCTACGTACTCAGACACGCGAAAAGTGTTCCTAAACAGTACGATAGAGCGAGCGGGTGACTATTGACCTCTCGTTTTGACTCACTGCTTAGATACACTTTTCGTCTATCTGAGTACGTAGCTTAAATAACACCCTTCTTTTGGATTTATTAACTGTTAAGGCTTACAGCGTCTTAACGGTGGCTTTGTTCTGTTGATAACAGCCTTTTTTTTTTGATTTGTTAACATACACAACTCTGCGGATATGCGAAAAGTTAATAATACTGCGGTTATCACACTTTAAACAGCAACAGCGATTTTCTGGCAGTAGGTAGCGACGAGGCTCGACTTGCGTGTCCGCGATCCACGATCAAGCGATCAACTGACGGGGCGATGGATAATGCCAACTCATTTGCTTTTAGTTTCAAGCGCGAGCAAAGCAATTAATTAAGTATTTCGCTGCTTACCGCCGCTTCCAAATGTATTTCAATTTCATTTTCTTGCACTTGCTTGCGCCCATTCTCCGATCGTCTGATGGTTCGTCAGTTCGTCAGTTAGTCAGTCAGTCACCTTCGCCCATGGAGGAGCTACGTCAGCTTTTAAAGTCCGTGCCGGCAGATAATTGCAATTAGCTTAGTCAAAGTACACTGAAGCACGCTGAAAGTAAAAAGTAACCCAGCGATGGCGATGAATGGCATTAATCAATTTGCGAACACGCAATCCCAGAGACAATCAATTATCCACTATTTACATGCATTTAATTTGAATTCAAATGTCAAATTCAGTTGGATCGTTCTAAGCTTACCCTATTATGACAGTTACAATTATTGAGAGTGGCTTAGATCTAGGTCAACTACGAGTGAGTATGAGTACTTAATACACTTATGTCTTAATCGAGTTGCTTCCATATGCATTATCTGTATTGTCGAGTATAAAACGTAGTACATTTGACTAAAACGAAGAGATATTGTGCAGACAATTGTTGCTAGATATTGCTTACTTACAATCTAGGGGAACTAGGGGAGCGTTCTCCCGGATGTTTTACAAGGTGAAAGCTTAAATATGCCAACGATATTCACTGCTAAAGTCTTTAGTGTCGCCTAAGAACTAGGGTTGGTTGCTCTTTAAGTACAGAATCTCAGTGGGGATGATGCGCGTGTATTTACAATACAAACATAAGAGCCTGTTTACGGATGAGTCCTGATTCGCCTTCGCCTTCTCTGCCTCTGCAATCATTTGGGCCGTATCTTTTCGTACATGAACCTCTGCACATGCTTGTTGTCCGGCTGCATTAGCTTCTTCTTGTTGAACTCAAACTGGGCCAGCGCAAACTCGTAGAGATCGGTTTCCATTTGCCAGATTTTTGTCTTTTGAATTGCTTGTACGGTGGCCTCGCTGGGCGGCAGCTTCGACGAGGTCACTCGCAGATGGGATTTGTTGGAGTTCTGATAGTGCTCGCGAAAGCCATGAAAGATTCTGTGAAAGGGAAATTTGGTTAATAAAATTTGGCGGAAAAGGCGGCAGACAGGATTCTAGTGTGACCCGTTCGATAAATCCCAGGCAAACCACAATTGACGGCGACTGGTCACACTGGAGATCAGCTGGCTACCTTTCTTTGAGCTAAATCACCTGGGTAGTGACCTCTCGAGCAGGTCCACAAACTCGTACATTTGCTCGGTGACGCCGACTAGAAAGTACTCGTTGACCAGATTGCGCTTGGCCTGCTCCAGGGCCCAAGTGCTGCCGGGCTCCCAGCACTCGGCTGCGTGGCCGCAGAAGAAGGGGATTTGCAGCCACATGTTCTTGGGATCACAGTCGGGTTGTTTCTGCACCACGCACTCGTCGAAGGTCTGCCAGAGACAAAGGGTAATTAGTAATTAGTAATCCCTAGTTTTGGGTTACTTACTATCTTATTGCCCGCCTTCTTGCGCACTAAATTCGGTCTGTAGTTGTCGCCGAAGCGAAGGAAGTAATAGTAGGAGACCAGTCTGTCCAGGGGCTTACGCACTAGGTTTATGTAGATGGGCTTCTGGGCGATTTGGAACCTGCAAAAAGCTAGATAAAGTAGTGCCTCTAAGGGATTGTTGCCCTACTTTGAAAAGTCCAAGAACGCCATGTGGCCATGGAAGAGGGCTGGCCTCATCTCGTGCCACCGGGACACGTTGCGCACGAACTGAATCTGGTTGGGCAGCGACAGGACGTGCATGTTGGCAGTCACATTGATGTGCAGCACATGGAATTTGTTTGGCTTGCACAGGTCGTAGGCAATGTTGACAAAGCTGGTGGAACCCGTCTTCGGCACGCGATTGTACAGCACCACCAGCTGGGCATCGTAGTCCAAGTCGGCGTCCGTGGACGGGGCATGTGCATCCGCCAGAGGGCTGCTGCCACTGGCGGTCAGCTTGGTCAGAGGCTTAAAGGCTGCGCGTACAAAAGGTTTGATTATCTCCAAAGACTCCTCGACGGCGGCACTCACCATGTTCGAAGCGAATCTCCGACCAGAGCAACCAGTATCCAGCGCAGGTGAGGACACACAGGGCAATCAGGAGCAGCCAGTGGGTGGGTCGCAGCAGTATCCACATCCTGACCAGTTTCCTAAACATATCTCTTTCTGTTTCTGGTTTCCAGAAGGCTTTCCAGCGGGCGCTTCACCGCAATTTGCCGTTTTGCATTGTTTTCCGATTTTCTCTGCAATTGCTTCGTTGTCAGTGTTGCCAAACGCGCGAGCCGATCAGCTGATCTCCAGTGTGACCAGTCGCCGCCAATTGTGGTTTGCCTGGGATTTATCGAACGGGTCACACTTGAATCCTGTCTGCCGCCTTTTCCGCACAGAACGCCGGTTTTAAAGAAGTACAGAAGGACATAAATCAAATCAAACGCTAACCAGAACCAGAACCATGTCCATATCCAACTTTAGCTTCGTCAACATGGCAGCCAAGCTTGACGAGGAGCAGGGCGTTACATTCCAAGACAAGGTCCTTACCTGGGACACGGCGGCCGACGGTGAGTAGAGTGATGCTGACGCTACTTCTCTGGGAGAGCTGTGGTGTAACCTTTGATTCCCCTCGCAAACAGCCCAGGATGTGGTGGATGCGCTCAACAAGCAGTCCACGGTGCACTACCTCAACCTGGACGGCAACACGCTCGGCGTGGAGGCTGCCCAGGCCATTGGGGAGGCGCTGAAGCGCCACCCGGAGTTCCGAAAGGCCCTGTGGAAGAATCTCTTCACTCGCCGCCTCAAGACGGAGATACCGGTGGCGTTGCAGCATCTGGGCGCGGGGCTAATTGCGGCCGGTGCCAAGCTGACGGTGCTCGATCTCAGCGACAATGCCTTGGGACCGAACGGGATGCGGGGCCTGGAGGAGTTCCTGCGCTCGCCCGTCTGCTACTCCCTGCAGGAGTTGCTTCTGTACAACTGCGGTCTCGGGCCCGAGGGTGGCACCATGCTGTCCCAGGCGCTCATCGATCTGCATGCCAACGCCAAGAAGGCGGGCTCGCCGCTCCAGCTCCGCGTCTTCGTGGGCGGACGCAACCGGCTCGAGAATGTGGGGGCCATGGCACTGGCCAATGCCTTCAGGACCCTCAAGACTTTCGAGGAGATTGTCCTCATGCAGAACTCGATCTACAGCGAGGGTGTTGAAGCCCTGGCCGAGGCCTTCAAGGAGAACCCACACCTCCGAGTCCTCAACCTGAATGACAACATACTGAGGCCCAAGGGTGCGGGCAAACTAGCAGACATCCTGCCCTCCCTGCCCATGTGAGTGGAGTCGGTCGAAGAGGTTGATCATGTTTCCCATAAATTCTGTGTTTATATTCCTGTTTAGGCTCAAGGATATCAACTTTGGCGACTGTCTGATCCGCACCAATGGCGCCTACCTGCTGGGTGAGGCCTTGGAGAACTCCAATCACAACCTGGAGGCGGTCGACTTGGGTTTCAATGAAATAAACAGCGACGGCGGCCTGGTCCTGGTGGGGGCCATGAGAAACAAGCCCAAGCTCCGCTTTTTCAATATCGATGGCAATTGCTTTGGCCAAGAGGGCTGCGAGCAGGTCATTGCCGAAATGGCCAAGCTGGAGAATGCCGCCGCCCTGCAACCCTTTGCGGAAGACGCCTCCGAGGACGAGGAGGCGGACGAAGATGACTCTGCTGATGGCGATGAGGAGGAGGACGATCAGGACGAGGAGTACGATGAGGATGAGCAGGAGGAGTATGATGAGCATGAGCACGCCAACGATACCACGGAGGAGGCCGACGAGGAGGACGAGGAGTATGCCAACATGGCCGAGGAGACGGCCTATGTCACCACCAATGCCTACGCCACAAAGGTGAGATTGGATTAATAAGAGTTATTTATTTTCTGCATTATTTATTAGGGTTGTCAGATATTTAAAAAAATATCGTATCGATGATATTTTTTTTATCATAAAAAATGATAAATAATTTTTAAAATATCACAAAAAAATATCGATATATTTGATATTTTCGATATTTTTTTGTTATACCCTTGTAGGATATTATAATTGCATTGTAGGGTATATAAAAGCTTGCAACGCATATATATATGTATATATATTCTTAATCAGCATGAACAGCCGAGTCGATATAGCCATGTCCGTCTTTCCGTCTGTCCGTTTCTACGCAAACTAGTCCCTCAGTTTTAAAGCTATCTGAACAAAACTTTGCGGAAAGTCTTCTATATACTCTCACTGCTATATATGTCGGAACGGGCCGGATCGGACGACTATATCATATAGCTGCCATAGAAACGAACGGCAAATAGAGAGGAAAATGAAAAACTGTGCATGTAAAACTGTAACCGTAAAGCTGTAAATTTAATATGTGTGTGTGTATGTATGTATGTATAGGTTAATGTTATAAAAGTTAAAAAAAAATATCGATATTGCGATATTTGGGCAATTGCAATATCACGATATAAATATGTCATTTTAAGAACAAAAATATCGATATATCGATATTTTGATATATTATCAACAACCCTATTATTTATTCAACACTTTTTGAACCAAGCAGCTTTTTAACGAAACCACCAACTCGACGGCCAGCGATAACCCAGCTTGTACGCCCGAGAAGTTTTGCCTCAGCCAGAAGCCCTGCTCCCTGGAACAATTCGACTCCCTGGAGGCGGACAACAAGCTTCAGGCCCTGCAGGGAATCTTTAATGTAATTACTTACTAATTTTAATTAATGTGCAACTCGAGAGCTTCAGAAACTAACTCAAACTCGAACTCGAATCTTTAGCAATTCACCGACGACAATCATCTGCTGCTGCTCGTCTTCACCACTTTGAAGTGCGCCCATTTGTCGCAATCCTCGAAGGCCGCGTTGGAACTGGCCGTCTCGCTGTACCAGCTAACCTTTGAGTATGCCATGAAGACCAAGCAGGAAGCGCGTGTCACCAACTACGTCCTCAAGCAGCTGTGCCTCCTGCGCAGCGAGGAGCCCTTCAAGTCCGACTACGACGTCAAGAGCTGCCGCTTCGCCCTGCGCGAGGCCATCAGAAGTCCGCAGTTCGCCAACGACAACATAAAGAATACGTTCAAGTTGTACCTGGAGAAACTCGATGTGTAAACTGAAACGGATACATAGCCTGGCCAAAGATTTTCTTATTTATATTGATACGTTCCAAGTTGCAGAATGTAGCCTTCTTTGGCGAGGGAAATACATGTATTTCTGTAATAATTATTCAAAATAAATGGCTCACTAAATGTCTAAGCTGAATCTTCAGTCAAATGTTGTTTCGTGCTAACTTTTGGAATTAAATGGGCAGCGACTCACTTGGATTGATTTTAAATTAGCTTTCTTTAATTTGAACAGCACAAGTTTACAGCAAAAATAAAAAGATAAACGGTGAGACCCCTTTGTTCCCCTCACTTTGAGTCGCTGGACACGGTTCAATGAACCGTTTTCGAGATATTCCCAAGAAGCCGACCAATTTTAAATTAGTTCTATCACTGGCTTTCGAACGAATGCTTCGAACTCGAAAAGCCGAACGCTTTCTGGGGTGCTAGACATTTCGAACGGCTGCTCTGGGGTTCCAGGCTCAGCCGTTTGGTTGATAGCACTTTTTCTGCTGTTTGACGCCTCTATATATTTCTTGCTTAGTGGTTTTATCCAAAAGGCAATAAATACACCTTTCCGAAAACATACGGCCCTTTGTCTTCAGAGCCTTATTAATAGAGATTTTACTAGGCTGTTTGAAAAGTCCCGGGCCTGACTAGGAGGTAGAGTGATTTATACCAAACCGTTATTGTTTTTTAAAGGTACGAACCTTCAAAACAACATTGAAAGTGAGATAAGGATAAGTGAATTAGTTATTTAAGAAGAGTAAATGAAGTGTCATCAAGTGAGTGACTTTGTTTAACATGGAACAAAATGAGTTTCGGGTTTTGATAAACCATTATTTTTTGAGAGGCAAAACGGCTAAAGAAACAAAGGAAAAGCTTGATAAGTATTATGGCACATCTGCACCATCAAAAACAAATGTTAGAAGATGGATGCAAGTGTATAAGCTTGGTCGTACAAGCGCAAGTGATGAACCCCGTTCAGGAAGGCCTTCAGATGCAACAACACCAGAGGTGATTAAAAAAGTATTGCGATTAATGACTGACGACCGTAAACCCAAAGTGCGTGAGCTTTCTGAAATGCTAAAGATCTCAAACTGAACGTGTACATAACATTTTGAATACCTGTTTAAATATGAACGAGAAAGAAATATAACTTCGGTAAACCAAAGTTGGTATATCCTTGCAGTCTGCAATTGGATCATTAAAAATCGAACAATTTTAGTAATGTTGAAAAAATATCGAATTTTGTAAATTTTAAATTTTACATGTAGAATTTTACATTTTCATATAAATCGACCGATCGCTTCTATGGCAGCTATATGATATAGTGGTCCGATCTTTATGAAATTAAAACCGTAATTCTAGAACCTTAAAAAACTGCTATATCTCAAAATTTATAGAAATACGTTGAAAAACAGAGAAGCTAAAATTTTTTTTACATTAATTT
>VNJO01012674.1:0-51312 GCA_008042535.1 Drosophila tani | reverse complement strand
TCCTGTGATTTCTTATCTGAAAAAAAAGACGAGAAAAATTATTTAGATTTATTATTATTATGTAAGTATAGGGGAGATTACTGCTATAATAAATAATTAAATATTAAGTAATACAATAATTACAATCATTTTAATACAATAAATAAACGAACGCCTTGCTGTCTTAAAACTCCAAATATTTATACAGTATATTAGGAATTTATAAACATCAAACTTAAACTTTTGTTTTGCAATAAATTCCCGACTGACTGTATCTGTTTTTACAAATTCAATACAATAAGAAAGGCAAAAACACAAAGTCAAAACACAGAATTCTATTATTCCTCCTTGTTCGTAAACAAACCTGCCAATGTTTGTAAATAAAGAACTTGCTGGAATGTATTTGTTTCACTTACTCTAAGGCAATTTCCTATACCATCGCTTGGCAACAACAAATATATGGGCCAGAGAGAACAGAAAATAAATATTCAACACTCCGTCCACATTTTCACCTCACTGTTGGCAGTCTGTTGTTCGTCGAGCATGTATGAAGTCTATAGGTGACTACCCTGTTGGCTTGCAACCGTGAGAGGAAGAGAAAAATGCGCCTCTATATAGATTCTCTCTGGTGTGATGTTTTACTCACGCTGAGAGAGGCAAAGCCGGCTTGTTATTGAGTCTCTCTTTGAGTCAGTATAAATATTATGGTAAAAATGTTTATTTTATTTAAATCATAAAATTATTTTAAAATTATAGTTTAACTACATTAATTCAAAATAATTGTGTTCATTAGGTTAAGAAAAATTAAACTTTGCAAGGGAGTTTTAATGGAGTCAGAAAATGAGTGATTCCCCAAATGAGAGACCCGAAGAGAGCTGTAGATCTTATGTGGAACTCAAGTGGGATGTGGGACTTGTGGACGCAAGAAACCTATAAATACAAGCACGAATACCTTCCATCTCTTGATTGTTTTTTTTTCAACCGAGCGCTCCACGTCGAATTCGTCGAGTTTGTTGTGCAAAATATACGAATACTACGTAGTGCCGGTAAAATAATTCCAATATGAATAAAAAACGGTTGTTTGATTCGTAAATATATAGTATTTTAATATATATTTTAACGAACCTTGTGCGAGAGCGGCAAAGCGGATAAAAAACGAACAAACGACTACAAATGGCGCGCGTTTTTTCGTTGTTTACTTGATTGAAAATCAAGAAAAAGAATCGAATTTTTTAAAAAGTGTGTTAGTTTTATGAATATTAATAGTGATGTACTAAGGCAATATACAAACATATAAAGAAAATTACAAATAACTAAATAACATGTAAAAATAATCAAACGAATTACATTAAAAATAAATATACCGATTAAATTATATGCGAAAACAAAACAAATAAAGTGTAACATCCACTCACAATACTTAAAAGTAAAGTGCAATTTGAAAACATCACCATTACATTTAAAAAGTGCAAACAAAAGGCAAAACCTATTAAAGATCTGCGAAATCTATTGCAAAAATGGCCGAGAGGCAAGTGCTTTGTTGTTTGTGCAACCGGCGAGTGCAATAAATACAGTAATAGACCAGAGTAAACAACGGTACACAACGGCCACGATGACGCGCGAGGAAGAGGAAGAGGTGCGCTCCCTCCTGTGCCGCCACCAGGAGCGCATAATGCTGGACCTGGGCAGCACCGATCTTCTGGCGGTTCTCGTGAAGAACTCGGTGCTCAGCCAGTCGGAAGAGGATCTGCTGCTGAAGCCCTACGGTGCCGTCACGCCCACGCCCTCTGCCGCCGCCTCTGCCGGCGTGGCGGGCGTCGTCGAGCCGCCCGGCAGCGCTCCCTCGCTAACCAAACGCAAGCTGAGCGCCGTCGCCAGCAGCGGGAGCACGGCCAGCGGGGGCAGCGGCGGGAGCGGGGGCAGTGGATCCTCGCGCTGCGCCAGCGTCAATGGCGATGCCAACTGCGACAGCCGCTCCCTCACCCCGTCCGGCGGTGGCAGCGGGGGCGGTTGCTCCGGATTCAACGACGCCGAGATCCTGCGGCTCCAGTGCGCCAATCTCATTGAGATCATCGCCAAGAGCGGCTTCGAGAAGTTCAAGCAGTTCTGCTACGCCATCGAGTGCGAGTGTCCGCAGCTGATCGAGGATCTAATTAACGATCGTCTCAAGAGCGGTAAGTACTCGTACTCGTACCTGTGCCCAAACCCGTACCTGTTTCCTGTTACCTGTTTCGGTAAACAATTCGAAGTTAAACAGTTATAACAGTTTATTGATTTATTAAAAAATCAAATAAAAACACCTCTTAACGAGGTGAGATTAAAGTGACGATGGCACATTCAACTCAACAAATTTCTGATACCAAATTTTGTGACGATTAATAGTTATTTAAACATAAGTATTTAAAAAGTTTTTAATTAGTTTCAAAATCGGTACGCTGCCTGTTTTGCCTTTTAAAATTTTTCAGCTATGTGCCGATTTTGAAACTAATTAAAAACTTTTTAAATATTTTTGTTTAAATAAAAAGGTTTACAATACCTTTCGATCAACATATAAATGGTTTTGATCGGACTATCGTAGCAGATTTTCAATTCTACGGCTGTATATAGTAGTCTCCTTGTGCACCACAGTCTCGGTGCTCATCGTCACTACGTGGACTGCCGTCCACAGTGATTAAAAAATCTCCTTGATCTACTCGAATATCTGAAATTCGTCAATACATCATATACTTCTCTTTCATATTAACATTTTATTAAGTGAGGTAATCTAACTTTTCGTACGATTATGTTTGTTTTTTGCCCGTGTACAAGCGACTAAAAAACACGACAAACACCCTCTCTTAACCGGTTCCTTGTGATCTACCTGATCCCCCAATGCGTTGGCAGCTTTAGTAGCCCATATCTCAGCTGTAAATTATTCACGTAATTGTTCGCGATCGGTTCTCAAGTTTCTCATCTCTGCTAATTGGTCGCCAGTACAGTAAGCAGTCGCTAATTCGAGTTTTTTCCCGTAAAAATATGGCTGTAATAACAATTTGTATCGCGGCAGAGTTGTGAGGTATGAAATTCACACTTGAAATTACTAAGATAACATAATATTAGCAAGCAAACTATTCAAATAGGAAAATATCTTTATTTAGAGATGAATAGAATGCTAGTATTTCTTCGTAAGACCTAAAAATATATTTTTAAAGTTATGTATCCCAAGTTTTCTATTCCGATCGATCACTGTTCATAACATCTTGTGGTTTCTTTTTGTCGCCGTTTACTTTTTTGCCCATAGCGCTGTGGGTGTTGGTTTAGAAGGTGTGCGAGTGGGCGGATCGTCGGCCATTTACAGTGGCACGTTAATAATAATTGGCATTTTTAGAGATTACTGTGCTGATTATAGAAGCCAAGTATTTATGCAAATTTCATTTTATGAGGTGGTGGCGGCAGGTGACATTTGAAAGACACTTGACACTTGAAATGTATTTAAAGACCATGTTCCATGAAAACTCTTATCTAGACCATGTCCCTTTGGGGGTTAGAAACTCAAATAAAAACTCAAAAGTACTGAGTCAACAAGCGGAAGATGAGCAAGCGAAAGAATGTCTTGAATTGTTTCTTTTGGGCTGATAAGAAAACTCTTGATTGCGGTTCGTCAAAATGTGGTGTAGATCTGAAAGAAAATGAATGAAAATTTCTTAAAAAGAACTGATAAACTTTTCTTATTAGTTTGGGGTTAGATTGTGAGATTCAAGAGGCTGAAGCATTGCTCAGATATATTCCGAGAATACATCTAATAGATTAAGGAAATCTATTTATAATATCAATTCGTGAAACTTTTTTCACATTCCATTTAATGAATCACCCAAAAGGTAAATCTCTATCCATTATTCATCTAGCAATAGAAGATAGTCTCTCCGTTTGTGAAAAATTATCTTTAGCTGAAGCTGTCGGTCGATTTAACTGCTCCCACATTCCAATTAAGCATTTTTTTTGCCAAATGAAATTCTTTGAGATTATATTTTGATCATCATTGGTGTATCCACTCCCATTTCTCTTGACTCCACGTAGCCACTTCCTCCAAGCGATCCGTCAAAAGTTCGCACAGCTGTTGCCGCATCCACGCGCTGAATCATTGACCCACAACTTCGGCAGTTGTAGCCAAGCCCATCCAGCACTCTACAACAACAGTAATTCAACAACAACTAACACGAACAACAAGAACAACCCAACAACCCAACAACACCAACAACATGTCAGTGTCGGCATGTAAATTTTGCTGCCTAGACTTGTAAATTACCCCAAACGCAAGACCGAAGACAGGAAGACAGAGAGAAATAAGAGGGGGAGCTGAGCTGGAGAACGAGAACCGAAAATTGAGATTACATGCTGAAAGCAGCTAAAATAACAAGAACAACAAAAGAGAACCCTTGTTGTTCTTTGATTTCGCTTGTTTTATTCCGCTCTAATGAAAAAGCTGTCGGCCGGAGGGAGTAGAAAACAAAATAATCATACATTAAGATACAAGATCCACACATCCACATCCAAAAAAAGCAATGAACTAAGACAGAAACTAAAAAGGTTACCAAAAAAAAAAAGAAGGTGGGCTAAGAAAGTAAAATTTGTTTGTGTGGGGAGCGCCACAGACACAAGTTAAATGCTCTTTATAGGGAATTCGATAAGGGAGATACATAGGTAGAAATGTGTTAAATCCAGAAGCTATGCGCCTAAGAGTAATCGGAAGTGTGAAACCCTAATACAGGAATTAATTATGTTTCTTTTATGGATTATAAAAGCTATAATATAAAGTATAACGTTCTGATATGATTTGTAGCTATTATTATTAATGATTTAAAATTTATCGACAGCATTAGATCAGACTTAAATTTTTAGATAGTTTTACTGCCTGTCTATGTAGCCATAAACTCTCAAGACTTTATTATCTGTAGAGTCTTCTGAAGTTAAATGAAAAGATCCACATTATCAGAGAAACGTGATCATAAGGAACTCCCAAAATATAATATTTCATCATAGAACCTATACGATAGTTATTTGAATTCTATACTTTTGAATATGAAAAATGTCTTAATAAGATGTTTACCAATTTAATATTACAAAAGTATAAATTTTATACTCATCTGCACTAATATTTCATAATAATCACTATCGCAACAAATAGAAAAGCACTAAATTCCAGCTAACGCGATATGTTATCGAATTTTCGATGTAGGGTTGTATAAAAATAATACTCAAAAATACACAATTGAATCTATAGAGTATAAAAACTAAACTTTGGAGTATACATTTGATATTTTGAAGTATAAAATCTATACTAAACTCGGTATACTGCTTGAGAATACTTTTAAGACAACGCGTAGAAAGGTTAAACTCTTGTTTTTGTTTTTTGGTGTAAATTTTGATGATATGGGAAGCTGATCTAAATAATACAAATAGTAAATAGTAGATACTGATTAGGTATGAGTTTTTTCTGCTACTCAGGGTTGTTTTGACTGTTCCAGGAACTTCAACAGTGAATCACAAGTCTGGTTTCTTTTTGTAGGGCATCGAAAAGTGCCAGCAACAAGAACCAACTAACATAAAAACAAGAACTCTTACAAAAAAATAAAAACAACAAAAACAATAACAGCCATGGCAAAACGTATTGTACACATAAAGCCCTCGATCACGTTTTACGATTCCGGCCACGATTAGAGGCAGAAGAAAGAGATGGAGCAATGGGCGAAGAGAGGGAGCGAGAACGCATTACGCGTGGTCCATGTTCATGTTCTTGTCATGTGTGTTGGTGTACCGGTGTCCGTGTGTGTGCGTCTTTTAGTAACTCCATTTGTCCAACTGCCCCCGCAGGCGATTTTCCTATCCTCTTCCTCCTGCCTTCTGCTCCTCTATGCTCGTCTATGCCAGTCGTAGACCAATCCATTCATCATCATCATGATCAGGTTGTGGGGAACATCATAATCCGATTCGTCGTCGTTTCGCTTTTACTTCTTTACGACTCTCGCAGCCCCATCTCCGCTCACTCTTTCTCCACCTCTCTCTGTGTGTTTGCTAATTTCTTGTACGTGCTGTTCTGGTCTGGCTTTGCTCTTGCTTTGCCTCTTCCTTCCCATCTCCTCTGCTTTGCCGTCCTCTTCGTCAGGTTCTCTTTACCTTTGCCGCGGCGGCTCAGGTAGGTAGGATTATATCCAAACACCTGAGGAAGAGCTAATAGTACTTTTCTTTTACATTTCTCGAAAAATAAAAATTAATATAAAAATGTTTGAAAATTAAATGTATACGGTTTGAAAATGTCTGCGACCTAAAGTCGAATGATCCGTTGACAATATTTAAGATACTATTAGGATACTAATTTAATACTGAAAATATCTGGATACACGATATTCAAAACTATCGTTATTTTGAAACTATGTTAAGTGCCACTAATATCTTGAGTATAATGGTAAGGCTAGGTAGGTAGAGTCAGTACCCTTCTCCACGTAAATTACAATTATTTACAGCGCACAATGCTTGCTCCTCTCTTCACTTCGTCTCCCGTGTTCGGATCTTTGCATCTCTCTTCCCACTTTACGCGGCGCTCCCTTTTGGTAGTGTCTTTTTGCATTTGATAATTTATGCAGCATAATCTGGCCGATGACGTTTATCGCTTGCCATTCCCATTTGTCCCCTCCTTTCGGGCTCTTTCTTCTCCTCCTCACCATCCCTCCCCATTTCCCGCCTTCTATCCCTTATTCTCGTTCCCCTATTTCCTTTCTGGGCTGCGTTATCGCGTTCTGCTTCATCTTTTGTGTCTGTTTGCACTGCCCCTGAGAATCGTTTCCTTTTATGTTGTATTTGTTGATTTCTTTGATTTCGCTTTTTTCTCTTTTTGGGTTTTTTCCCCCTCTATTGATGATGATAATGATGTTCACCTTTAGTTTCGTTCCATTTCGTTTCGTTTCAACTGCGCATGCGCGCATCCTGTTTTCGTTTGCAACCGATCGTCTTTGTTTTCTACTTTTGTCCTACTTCTTCTGCTGCTTGATCTCTCCCTCTCTGTCGCTCTCTCTTTTCGCGGGTGAAGTAGGTCTTCAGGTTTGTTGTTGTTTGTTGCCTCTTTGCGTTTTGATTTTCCAACCTCTCTTCCGTTCCACTTAGCGGTACAGGATCTGAAGACTCGTCACTATTAGATTTTCAAATTTATGTCCAGACGAGTGGAGAGAAAAACAGCGAAATGGGTCGTCTACCCCGTATGCTTCTATACCCCGGTTATTGTAAATTACTAGGGTCTATTATTTTCTCATCAATGAATGTAACACAACTAATATTGATTTTGATTCGAATAATTGATCTGATTCGACGCTTGATCTTGTTATCGCAGTTTCTGTCCGGATTCTTCTTTATTTCTTTGATTTTATTCGCTTCCTTTTTGTTTTCAATGTGTGTTTTCTTCTTTTATAATTTGAAGTGTGACCGTAGTCTTTTTCTCTACTTAATCCTAATTTTCTTATTGTCTTAATTTATCTCTATTTGATACAGCGGAATGGGAACACAAATGCGGAAATTCATATTTACATAATGCTACTTTAACAAAATGCTAAAAGGGCTACACTATGCCATACATAGTACTCAGTTAATGCTTACAATCTAATATTTTACGAAAAGTCCTTATGTATTATTTGAATTTAGCAAGCTCGCTGGACAGGGTATGCTACTATTCGAATCTTTAGTCTAGATTTTAGTTTCAAAGCCAGGCTTGCTCTGGGGCTTCACTTAACGCTTTTCCATTCCGCCTTATCTTAACTCATCAGTTGCAACAAAGTTGTAGTTGTTTTTCGATCGTTGTTGGCTTGTGCCTCGTAAAATCCCAAGCAAATGTGTTAATTTTTTAAATGGAAGTAATCAACTAGAGTTCGTTGCTCAACAACTAGTTTTTGATTTTTCCATTTCGAAATATGGAGATCTGGTTCGGCTCTAGACCTCTAGACCTCTAGATCTTCTGGGTGGCCGTTTTATAAGATGCTCTAGAATGCTCGCTCCCTTACTACTGATTGCGATTCCCGTGATTACAATTTAATTTCCATTCGGTGAGCCCTATTAAATCATTATTCATTTCGGTAGCTGATCGCAAGGTATACATAAATACATCTATGGCTCATGGTATATGGGGTTTTCCTCCGCGCTCTCCTCGGATCTCTTGAGTCTGGGACAGTCTGCTAAGCCGCTTACCCACACAACTGTCACGCAATCAGCCAGCCAGCGATACACCGATCCCGGCAGGTAACTTGTTTGCCTCTCTTTTACCCATTCTTGCCGCTTCCACGCTCGTTCTGATTACAAGAAGAACAACAACAACAAAATGGGCAGAAAAGCTATGACTCATTGGGCTCCAAAGCCATTCTCCAAAAACGGGCACCGCTCCATCGGTTCCAGACTGCTGGCGTCTGCTGCAACCTGGAAGTGGCAGTTGTTGCAGCTGGAAGCCGCCTTAACTGTTTCTCTGCTGGCTCACTCTGTCTCATTTCCCACTGGAACGGGGTACAGTGAACTCTCAGAATACGAAATGGATATATTTCAATTAAGTATATTTTGTCGAGACTGAATAAATATTATATAATAATTAATAATTATTATAAGCGCGTTTTTTTACGATACGTGTAAAGCGGAAAAAGATATTTCCATATAAATATTTATGGAAACAAATAACCGCCCCAGCTTCAGCGTGCGGATATAAAAATTCCCAACTATGCAGTTTCTAGCTCTCATATTGTTAAAATAAAATTATAATACACTCTGTGCTTTTATCTGTGCCCCCACTGTACGAACACGAAATGGATATATTTCAATTTAGTATATTTTGTCGAGCCCGAATAATTATTATATAATAATTAATAATTATTATAAGTAGAATTTTTTTACGATACCTGTAAAGTGGAAAATGATATTTCCATATATTTATTTAAGGAAACAAATAACCGCCCCAGCTTCATGTGCGGATATTAAAATTCCCATCTATGCAGTTTCTAGCGTTAATATTGTTAAAAAAAAAATCGAATACACTCTGTGCTTTAATCTGAGCCCCCACTGTACCCAAGTTGGTTGAGAAAAGGTGAAGAAAAACAGGAGAGCCCGCTGTGTTTACTGCATTTTGATCTGCTGCAACAACAAAGTTGAATGCAGAATCATCTTCGTTCTCTGGAGATTTTCTTTCAATTCTTACAGCTTTTTGTTGCTATTTTTGTACAAGTCATTAGCTTTAATTTACAAATACCGAGTCCAGCCATGGTTTGTTTCATTCATAGTTTTGGTTCAGTGAGAAAGCACCTTAAATGGTCTTTCCTCGTTTTCTTGGCATTAGGAAATGCATCAACAAGATCGATCTGTTTTTTGCCGCTCCATTGCGCTTCGCCCAACCCATTTAAAATCATTTTTTGTATCGTTTTTTTATGGATTCATTTTTGTCGATATTGAACTTTCAATCTTGGTGGGCCATTGATCCCCACACACTTAGCTCCGTCGAACTTCGTTTGCTGTCTTCATCTTCGATTTCTTATTGCTGGTGTCTTTTTGTGCTGTTGAAAATTATGATTAATTAGTTTGATCGAGATGTTTGACTCGGCAAATGTTTGATTTAACGCTTCGTTGATCCCGGGCCTGGTGTGTAAATGGCCGACAACTAATGGAGTTTTCTTGGCCTGTGGAAGAGTAAATTGAATAACCTCTCGAACTGTTTGCTAATTATTTTTTAAATAAATAGTGGCTGAATGGTGCATTTATAAGTGTAGTTATGAGCGCAGTGCAAATATTGTATGGTATACCAAATTATAAAAATAATAAAATAAATAATTAATTATGAGTGTAAAGCTTCAGGAATTGAATAATTAATCTTTTTAATTACATTTCATAAATTTAAAAACAATGTCTGCCCTGTCTGCACTGTTTTTCAGCTTGACCCTTTATTTGCCCCATTTAGAGTTCTACGCCGAACTCAATTATTTTCAAATTACCAGTACTTTCCCTCACTCATCCGTATTTAGACCATTATTTGCCGATTTTTTTTTTACCTTTTAGAGACCGTTTAAAGTGAGTTTCGCAGTTGGACCACGCAGAAACAATGACCGCAATGTATAGTGATTCGCTTTTTTCGCTTTTCTGCTTTTGTTTTGTTGTTTAAGCAATTTTCTGTCCAAAACAAAGTCTAATTTCGCAAAACTTTCTTTTTTCAATTGCAAAAAAAAAAAGCTTTTATTGTTGTTTTTCCTGTTATTATTGTTAGAGGTCTCTGTTGGCCTTTGTTTAGCCTTCCCCCAATAATGATGATGATGACAACTAAATGGGGGATAAATGGAAGCTGGAGGTGGAAGGGGACTACGAACAATGTCAACGAGTCCAAATGAAATTTGCCACGCTTGGTAGCTACCGTAAACGAGATAAATCCAATTAATTTGAATAAATCATTAACTTCAAGGCTGAAAAAATGCCCAAGCAACAATATTTAACCGCGCAATTAATAAAAAAATGTAATTGAAGCGAAATTTTGACACTTCGCGTGAAAAGAACGAGAAATGCGATATAAAAAAATTCCCGATAAGTAAACTATTCAACAAATGCGTTATACTTTGTTTTATCTTCAGGGTCTAGCTCCTAATAAAAAAATCACTTAAACGAGCAGCCAACAAAATGCTTTCCATAAAACAATTAAACACTCCATTAAGTCAAAGACCCTGAAACACCCATAAAATTCCACAATATCTGAGAAGGGAACGAAGAGTCTCGTCGTCAAACAGAAATGTGATATGGTTATCGATAATGTATTTACTTTTAATCAAATCAAAAACAGAAAATGAACATGATTTTATTTTTGTTTTTCGTGTGTGTTTTTTCTCTATCTATCCCTCTTTTTATTTGTTCAATGATGAGGTTTTAGAGGGTCATCTGGAGTTCAACTTTAATTGACAAGAGACACCAGAGAGGAGTGTGCCATTGACCAGCTGTCTTTCCCCCACTTCTGCTGTGTGTGTGGTCAGCTTGCTGCTTGAATGACAGCATTTTATGCCGCCTCAGGCGGAAATGGTAATACAAACTTTATGGCCACAGTGGGTCGGATTCCCCAAGAACTTTGCCTCTACTCCATGGCGAATTTCCAGACAACTTTGATGCTGAACTTCCCGTGAAGACGGGGCTCGCAAGACATCAGCAGCAGCTTGGATAAATAAACATTTGTTTTTTCGCTGACTTTTGGCAAATCCACAAAAAAAATTGTTTATGGCGTTAAATTTTCGAACTGCTCCCGAGAAAAAAAAAAAAATCGATAATTATGCATTTTGGCCACGCCAAAGAAAACAAGTCTCTTGGCCAAATGTGAAGTTTGGAAATGATTTTGAAATCCGCTTGAACTTATGAATAGTCTGTCGATTAATCGATTCACATTCAAATTAATGCAATTTTTCATGACTTTCACATGTGGCTTTGAATGGAATTAATTGGAAGATAAATTGACCGGTTGTTATCCAAAAGATTAAAAGTTCTTCCGCTTTTGGTGTTCTGACATATTGATTTAAATCTACTGATTATTGGCTTGATAATAAATCCAAATAAAGTTTAATAAAAGCGAAAATGTTTTCTCATTTGTGTGAAACACATTTAATTTAAATTTAAGTGTTTAATATAAATGAAGTTAAAAGCCAAGATGAATTTAAAATAAATCGAATTAGGCTATTTATCATCAAACAACAAAAAACTCGAACTCCTAAAGCCTTCTATAAATAACTAAATTACCTGCAAATACTTGATTAATATGTTCGCTTAGATGATTGGTTCCTGGTTAAGGAGTACCAATAGCTATAGCCTCCCCATTCCACCATATCGTTCAATTTCAGTTGTAGCTATTTTGCAGTGAACATAAATCAATATTAAATGGATTTTTTATATGATTATCAATCACCATTAAGTTGCGAAAATAAGTTGAATCGTCGTTGGGCTGCACTAACTAGTTGTGAGATGTTAATCGGAACAGAGGATCTAAGCGCATTTATCATTATTCTAGGGAGGCGTCGACTCAACAGCTACGACCATAAATATTCTTCAAAAACTAATATGCAAGCTATAAAAATGAAGATTCTTTTTAAATTATAGCAAGGCGAATATCGTGCACTGAAAACAATGGCGAGTAACTTAATTTAGATATATTTAAATGGGTTTATTTGGAGAGGATCCAAAGATATTCTAATATTTCTGTATGTGTTAAAAATTGCTAGGCCAGTTGGGAATTTTATTAGGGTGTTATAATTCTTATCAAATAAGTTGAACTTACCCTAATGAAATCTCATATTTTTGCCAGGGAATAGTAATTTTTTTTTGCAGTGCTGTAGATCGTCCCATAAACACTTTATAGAGGGGACAGGGAGCGCAGCTGAGATTTTTATGTGAGCGAGTGCAAGCAGCTTCCGGCGAATCGAGAGTGTGTGTTGGTAACTCTGGACCTGGACCTGGACCTGCGTTGTTTATCTCAATCATCGACGGCCATTCCAAGTTCAGGGGATCCATCCATCCCAGCCCCGTCCCTTGGCTCTTCCTTCTCCGAAGACTCCACTCCACTTGGTTGTCTTGCACTCTCTCTTTCTTGGGTCTGGTTCTTCTTTTTGCTTTTAATGAAATTTCTTAATTGAAGCAGCTGGACGTCAGACGCCATGGGTAGACTTGTTCTGAAGGTTGCTCTGCTCTGCTCTGCTCTGATTTGATCTATATTAATCAAGATCCCGGCCGGCGTCACAAGCAACATACGCATTTTATGAAGAAGATCACTCAAAAGAAAGCGACTGAGCGACTGGCTTTGATTAAATTATCTGAGATTTTTGCATGGCTCAACTTATGCAAATTTATTGCGATTTTATTTATCTTAATAACACGGAGATTTGGTTTATTTTTGGCTTATTTCGGCAGCCTTCAAAATACCCACAAACAATACTTTCAAATATATATTTCCCCTACTACAACTACTCCATTTCCATATCGAATTCAAATTGATTTAATTTACCACTTCAATTCCGGCTCTTTGAGAAATAAATTGAATTTAAAGCAATTGTTGCGAGCGGATTGATACATAAATTGATTAAAAATGCAATTGGCCACTTTGATTTCGTTTGTGTTTTAATTTAATTAATTTTCGTTGATGTTTACTCCATTGAATGCAAATTTCTGGCTGTTGCCGAAGCTTTAATCACTCCCTGGGCCTGTGTGTATGTATCTAGGTGGGCGTAATGAATGCTTAACCTCGGTTAATTTATGTACTGCCGCCCAATCCCCCGCACTTCCCGTGTTCTGTTTTTTGACGCTTTGGTGCACCTGTCGCAGCCACCGCAAAAACATTGAACAAACATCGTTGATTGGAAGCCATTAGTTCGGGGGCCTCATGCGACACACACCATCAGTCGTCGAACAAACAGACAAACGTAATAAATTCAATACGAAACGCAATACAATGGCGAATTAGAGCAACTTTTGTTGACGAGGCGTGGCTGGTAACACAAATTTTCAGACGCATTGTGTGTGTTGGCGTTGCCTGTAACGCACGGACGTCATAACAATGGGGAGAGTAATCGGAATACAGTAGTTAATCGGAAGTTTAGATGGCTCAGTAATGACACAAATATTTAATTTAATTAAGGGATTATTATCTGTAATATTCTATCCGCTTGTACCCCGAAATTTAGCAGTAATGATATTTAACCTTCAATTTATGCAACTTTTATTTAAAGCTGAACTTTAATCTTGACCTTTAATTCAAGGTTTTCAAGTTAAAATATCAAAAAAGAAAGAGAAGGGTTTTATAAGAACTAATTTTCTTCTATGTTTTTATAATTTTATCTAAGAATTATTTTTAATATACTTTTAAAACATGTTTTCGGATGGAACCACTTTATTACTTAATTATTGGGTAATGCTTTTTACATTTTAATTAAATAATGGAAATTTATGATGATCTTTCAACCCGATAAATCCCAAACATATGACCACTATATTGAATGCGTAATTTTTGGCAAACATATCTAGTTCACAGGGCGTGATATATGGCTGGCAATATCCGCACATTTCGATATATTCCTCAGGAAAATTGAGGGGAAAACTGCCGAGGAGGCAACAATAGGGAAAACATCACAACGTGTGTGTAAATATTTTCCTTGCACGTGACCCCCTCGGCCGGCCGGGAACGGAAATGCGAAACTTCCCTTCCGCTGTGTGGCCACAAAACCACTCGCTGTGCAATTATTGCATGCAATTTTCCACCCACCCCCAGGCCAACCCCCTCGCTGGTGCTGGCTGGTCCTGTGGGAAAATGAAATTTCTCTTTGGGCCGTCGCGACGGAACAATTTCGGTTCACACAGTCAGAACTTGCACTCATCATTTATTTATGGCTTCTGTCTGCAATTGATAATTTAATTTCACACAATTATTCGTATTTATTATGCGTCGTCTGCTGATCCTCGGCCACGGGGGACTCTCTCCAGTGGATCAACTTTTATATTGCAGCCCAGGGACGGCATTTTATTAACTGGGGAATTTATGTACAATGATTGAACAACAATGTGCATATTCATCTGCGATTTGTCGTCTGATGGAGGCATTCAATTAGGAATTGCATTCAAAGATTAACTCAATCTCTGGGGTGGGATTGGATGTGATAAGAAGTTCAGGGTTAAGCTACCTCAAGTCATGATGATAATGGGAAGTAAATGAAAATATGTGTGGAATGTAGAAATAGTTAGATGGAACAGATTACTTTAAATATTTAATCAAGGGAAAATTATATAAATATTTCCAGAAACCCTCTATAACATGGTCACTTGAAATAGCTCTATATCTTATCTTTCCTCAATTTTAATCAGTTGATTTTTGACATTTATTAGAGTATAAGCCCAGCTTATCTCAATTAACCCAAATTTATTATTATTTGTATCTCCTTTCTAATTTAAATACCATTTTTTATTATTAGCCTTTGTCAAATTTATCAACTCATACATTGGGCTTAAAAGCTTTAAAGTATTTCCTCTATAAACCATTTACCCACGCCCTTTTTCCCTTGGCAACTGACCAACTGACCAGTGTCAATGACCAATTTGAATGAGTGATGAAGAAAGATACAAGAGAAAAAGTGGGCGGCGAGGAAAAACTACTCTTCACGCCCTCCCACATGATGAACACTTGATCGGCTGGAAACCGATTATGTGAACTTGAGGCTGCATACACCATTTTGGCCGGCTTCCCATATTTTTGTGTTAACTAGCAGCAATATATACAAATGAGCTTCTACCCTCCTCCTTGTCCGCTGATTGGCAGCTGCAAAGAGGTTCATTAAAGCGCTAATAACAAGATATGTAACAGTTTCGAACAAAAAAAGCTGCAACAAGAGATGGAAAACAGAAATCATGAAAATAACACGACGCCCAACATGGAAATTAGTGCATGTGTATGCGTTGCGTGCAGCAGGAAATGGACGCCTACAAAACCCAAGCACTCAGAGAAAAAATGGCGCATAATATGAGAATATATTCTATATAAAATAAGCAAAATAGGTTCAGAAATTATACTTCAAGGAATTTGAACTCGTAACGTCAAAAAAGTAATGCAAATGTATTCTCAAATACTTAACAAAGACCTTAATTGAACTCCCATTTTATTAATAATTTTTGTATTATTTTTTCTTCACTGCAATCTTATACACACACTTAATTGGGGGCGGTGGGCGTGGCTGCTAGTGGTGGCGACTAAACAAGAGCAAATTCCAAGTCTACCAAGAAACCCAAACCAAGTGCAATTAGATGACATGCGAAGGGGACCCAGACAGTGTGTGTGTGTGTTTTGCCGTGGTGTCCGTTCCGTCCCCTCCGTCATTAAATTAATTCTCTGGCAAACTCAACCTCGGCGAACTCAGCAACCACATCGAAGACTTAATAAATTGTTCTGCTCGCCTTGGCCAAATGTAGCGTAAAATCATACCACAAACACATCAACATCAACGTCTAGCAACAACAACAACAACAAATAAATATAAACTGAAGTGTTGCATAAATTAATAAATTTTCTGTAAGAGCAGTAAGACCGTAAAAATTACCATATCAGAGACCTAAACACGAAAACTGCAGTCACAGCAAGAAGGAAATTGCTATAAATTACATACAATGCATCGCCATGCATTTTCATGCCTCAGTTGATTTTCTGGATAACGAAAATACATGCCACAAATACTTAACCTCAGGGAACTACTGATCGAATTTGATGAGAAAGAGTTTTTGGACTTACTTATGGGGGAAGAATTAATTTGGAGTAGGTGGAGAATAATGTAGAGGAAGTTAAGAAATAAAGTATTTTTGTAAATTTATTCACAAGAAAAGGGCGAATTAAAGATTAGGGATTTCAAAAGGCTTCATAATTGTTTTAAGAATTAAATAAATAAAGATATATAAATAAAAGCTTAAATATGTGATGATATATTTACAAAATAGAGAGAGAGAGTTTTTAACGTAATTTCTTTACTTTGTCCCCTTATAATATTTAGTATTTATTTAGCTGATTATCAGATTATCTTAATCTATAAAATCAATTCAAACTTCCACACTTTGGTGACTTTACCCGTTTTTTTATGCAAATTATAAGGACGATTGAAATTGCCGCTTTCGACCGCCTTCATGTCGCTTCTGTCACGTTTTCTGCCAGCAACAGATGTTTGAGCTGATTGAGCGACTGCTGCCGCCATCATCGTCATCAGCCACATCGGGGCAACATCGGCAGCATCAGCCACATTTGCTGCACTTTCAGCAGCAGCAATATCATCAGTGCAATGCTGGTCTTTGGGCTGCTGTCGGGCACGCCTTGTCGGCTCATCGCTCAAAAAAAAAGAGGAAAGAGGCCCAGAAAATAGGGGCTATCGGGGACTAGGAGCCGTGCTACTTGACTTGGAACTTCCACCTTCCCGACTATGCCGGCACCTCAGCCATGAGCATTAATTTGTGCCCGCCAGTCAGACAGTTTACGACTCCCACTGTAAAAATGGCAGACACAAGACTTTGATTTTCCTATTTTAATACCCTTAAAGAGGGTAAAATAAATATGGCAAAAATATTTATAATATAACTTAAATTTATTCTTAAATATATATAAAAATATTAAACCTTTATAAAGTTTAGTAATACAAATCCTTGACGCTTTTGAAGATTCAAAAAACCAGCTACGAAGCTAGGAAATGTAATTAAAAAGTCTCTACTGGCTAAAATTTCCTTTGGAAACCATCGGAAATAAACTTTATAATTCTTTAAACCAACTTTTCAGGAAAGTGTACTCCCAACTTCGAGATTAGACTTCCTTTCCTGGTTTTTTTGGTCCATTATCGCTGCTGGTGCTTTTCAAAAGCGGACGGGTTCGCCGTCACTCCGAGCTCCCTGCTCCTGCTCCTTTGTCCGTCCAATCAAACACATGTCAAATGCCGCTGATGTTGCCTGTCGCCGCATGGCCGCATGTCCGCATGTCCGCCATTGGGGAGCAGGAACCTGCATCTAATCACGGCTCCGGGCCGCGTTTCACTTTCGCCGCGTCATGTAAATGTGCTCTCACCTGCCCCCCAAGCGCCCCTACGACCTGTCGACGACCACGCTTGCCATATAGTTAGTACGTCAGTTTGGTCAACCCAAGCTGTCCACATATGGAAACTCTTTCTGCACCCCAGGGCCTACACACAGAGAAAAGAGAAGGAAATGGTGGTTAAAATCGTTCAGAAATAGCTCTTTTGTTTTATTTTCTAAATTTATAATCAGACTCTTTATTTTCCTTTTACAAAATAAGCTTTCGCATACTTTAAAAATAGTACAAAATAGGATAACAATATGTAATGGAATTTTAAGTGTTTGAAATCAAGTTTATATATTTCTGTAGTAAAAAAATCAATTTATTTGATAATCTAAAATGTATTTATGAATATTTTAAGCTGTGTAAGCCTGTTTTCCTATCCATTTTTCCATCCATTTGGCGATAGCCGAGTGGGCGCCAAACTAAAGCATTCAGCCATCGACAACGACATCTCGATGTCGAAGTAGTTTTACCTCGATTTTGTTGTTGTTTATAATGTTGTTGTATTTTATTTGTATTTTCTATTTTTTGCTGTTATTGTAGCTGTTGCTATTGTGGGCCATACACATGTAGTTTGGCACCCACACTGGCTGGACTTGCTTTTCTCTGGCCGCTGGGTCTTCCTTTTTGCCATTTTTTTGTGTAGTTTGCAACTTCCAATGGCAAAGCACTCAACGTCCTCCACCAAGTTGGTCAGTGTTCACTGTACAGTGGGCTGGGAGTAGGCGAAATGGTGGATTGTGTTTGGGCGGCAATTGGTTGTTAAATTTAAAGGTTAATCTTGTACCAAGTGGAAGAGGTAAGCTTGAAGTAAAGCGTTTTATTTAAGGTAAATGTTTGAGATCATAGTATACATTTAATACAAAATAAATAAATAAAGTATTAAATGGAGTTCGGGTTAAATTAAACTCTAGAAACATGTGCTTTCTGCTCTGTCTTATTCGTTAAAAAGACTTCTGCCTGTTCTTAACAAGCTAATATTACGTAATACTCATTTGATTTAATCACCTCACCTAATCATTCTGGCTAACCATGGCTAGGTAACTCAGTTAATTAGAGACTCCTCCAATTATGAACCCAAACGGATGACTCTAATTTAATTTGTGCCGAGTTTCATTAATGTCAATTAGCTTTCCCCTTCTTTTCGCTTTTTTTGATGGACCCTGCTTCTGTATTTTATATACATACATAAAACCAAATTCAATTTAAGGCAGATTTTCAACAAGTCAGCGCCCACAGTGAAGCACACAAGGCCCTCAGGCTACAAAGTTATTAAAAGTCAATATTTTTCAACTGCAATGAAGTTAAATGACGGAAATTCAGTTATTAACAAAAAATTGAGCGGCAGGCCAGATGATAGATGAGTTTTTAAGCAAGCCAAGTAAAATAATATTATGCCACAAAGGGTTTAAATAAAATATATTCACTTGAGTTTACAATATTTATGCGCTCCCTTAAAGTAACTGACTAACAAATTAACTGTCTGCTCGTTTCGTTTTGGGAGAGCAGGAAACGGATATGTTTTCGTTTTGTTAGTTTAGTCCTGGCACGGACGGCACAACCTTTTGCCCGGTTATCCTTCTGCTCCGAGATAAAATCCGGTTCAGGACCACTGGAAACGTTGACTTGAAAATGAATTAACATTTTGCATGTTGGCAGAAACTAAAATAAACGAGGATGGAGAGTGAAAAACTGCTAAAATGGAATACGGTTTTTGGGCCAGGATACGGGCGCAACCTCTCAGCTGCTCTGTCCTTCCGTTTATTTTGGCCAAAACGTTTTAGCTCCTCCGTTTTTACTCCATTATTTTTTTGTGCTTTTGTTATTTTGCGGCTGCATTTTGCGGTTGTGCCCGAGTAAAACCGAAACAGAAGCCCATAAAACATTCGCAGGCAACAGCAGCAGCCTCGTTTGCATTTTTTATGCAGCCCAGAAGGAGTCAGGTTAACGCCTTTTTGGCTTTAATGGTGCAACTTTAGTGCTTAAGTGGTATAAATTGCAGTTGCAGTTGCACACACAGTTCGTTATGGATAGTTCAGTTCAGTTCAGTTCGGTTCGAGTTCGGCAGAGATGCATATCGATGGAGCCAGAGAACCACATGGAAGTACTTGGCCTCGGGGGACTCCCATTTGACTCGTTCCTATTGAAATTGCGTTTTGTCTACCTCGTTCCTCGGTAATTTATAACTTTGCAATAGCAACCTGTCCAGGTGCAAGACCGACCGCCTTTGGATTGGCTTAGAGGATAAGGAAATATGTAAATTCTAAGTAGTTGAGGTTCATCTTGAATGAAGTTGGAGGTAATTGAGTAATATAGTTGTTGGCTTAGGAACAAAGAACTAAGAGAGTTTTTTTTTTTAACTATAAAGAAAGCTTAAATAAGGTGGAGTTGGAGGATAAAGTGATTAGGAATTAAATAAAACATATTTAGATAACACACATACCAAATTTGTGTAACAAATTTTAAAATAAACCTAAAATGAATACCCAAGACTTAAATTTTTGATTTTTTCTCACCATTGTAATGCATATTTCATGTTTAACAAATGAGCAACCAAAGCCAATCTTAGCTATCATGCTGCATAGCCCAAACTTCAAACTATAAAACCCTTTCGTGTTGGTCAAATTCCTGAAGTGGTTTCCCACATAACACCACCATCCGAAAACTATGAAAATAAATGTTAGCAAATCCATCAAAATTAACCCACTAAAGTGCTACAAAACGTAAATCAAAAGATATTCGAAAAGAGGGAAAGCCCTCACTAGACGTGAAATGGGAAAGCGTAATTATTATTAATTTGTCAAGTATGTAAAACAGATGGCCGAGCGGGAATGAAAAAGAAAAACTCCAAATAAGGGAGAGAAAAAAGCGAACAAATGCAGATGCGGGCTATATGTGTGTCTACATACGAGTATATATATATGTATTATTATTTTTTTGTGTGTTGTGCCACGTGCCACCGTTCCATGGAAGGGCCTCCGACCGAATCGGAGCAAATCGAGCTAAAAAGAACTTCGAATGCAAATCGACAAACCGTTGGAAAATGAAATTAAAACAAGTGCCCAGACTCCGCGCCCGACTTTTGTATATAAAAATATCCGCTCAGTCGAGCAGTGCTCCCTCTATAAGCTCCTCTATTTTTATATATCCACCACTACCATGCCCGCCTCCTCCTCCTTCTCCATCCATTAAATGCATTTTGTGCACATTTCGAAATCGTGGCACATTTACATTTTTTCCTTGATTTCTTGGCTTTCCGTTGTTGTTTTTGGTTTATTTCAGCATTTTCTGCCACATCCAACTTTTCTTGTTCGATTTTTACTTTTCGCCATGAGTAGACAATTTTTCCTTGACTGTTTCCTGAATGGAATGAAAATCCAAATGCAATTGGGAACAACACAAATAATAGACTTTATTTCTTTTATTTTTTTTTGGCAACCGTTCAGTTTTCATTTGGTTTTTTCCTTTTATTTCGTTTGAAGTTGCGGTTGTAGATTATTCCGTCTGGAGTAAAGATCACATGCTGTGGACTTACTAGATAATCTGATGTAATGGACTGTAATCTGACATCGGTTTCGTTCAGTTATGGCCTTTAATTGGACATTTCTTAATCTAATTTGCTCGGAGACTCCCGTGGTAGAGATGATGAATAGGTAGCTTGGGTATATAAATTGAACTCTTAAAGCACATTTTTTAACTTTTAACTTACCTAGATTATGTTTTTCTTTGAATCAAAAGTATCAACTTGATTTATTTTTGATTTATTTCCACTCAAAATATGTCTTTTTCACACATGTTATCTCCGATTTAATCCTAGTTTGTGCTCGTTAAAAAGCCTGGAAGCAATTTGAAGTTAAGGCCAAGTAAGGACTTACCCACAATTGGTGTCATTGTCCTTGTGCAGTGTGGCGTGTTGCAAGCTCTGCCTGACCCCCCCGTAACCCATGCAGCCCCACCTCAATCGCCTTTGTTTTTCCCTGTAGCTCCCTTTTGGCGCAGGGTAAAAAGTATATTTTTAGCACAAAACGTAAATAAATTTGCATACACATGGAGACGCGGCAGGAACAATTGCCACAGGAGGAGGGCAGAAGGGCAAGCCAGAGGTTAGAGGAGAGTCAAAAGGGTAAGGAGTCCGTCCTGGCATTAAAGGATTACAAAAGGCAGCAGCAGGAGGAGCAGAAGCAGCAGCAGTTGCCACAATAATCCTGTTAGTTTATTTTGCACCACAGAGCGTACAATGTCAAGTGCGGAGCCAGGACTTGGCGGAGCGGGCTCCGGTGGAATCCTTCTCTGACAGACAATCCTAGACAATGGTGACTGCAGTGAGGTGTCGGGATGGAAAGCAGTCCTAATGAAGCCGTACGAATGCCCGGGCCGCACATTACGTGTCCAACTAAGTGATGCCTGGGGTATTCCACCGTCATGCTACGAATATTCCTGAAATATTCAAGTCACTTAAAATTGAATGAAACACTTTTCGGGGCGGTCCGAGGAATTGCAGGCAATTTCCATGAATTTTCCGACAGGCCGAACTAGGAAAATGGAAGCAAAGTGTCATCCTCTCAAACACATCCTGTTCACTTCACAATATGCATTGCATGGCATGCATATATCCCCTGACCATTAATCTTGGGGCATTGTTCTAGCTCCGGCTAGTGTCATAGTTATAAATTATGCAGCAGTTGAGGTAGAAATCGAGATGGCAACGGGGGATAAGAAAGGGACTGCACTTGAGATAAATTTTGTATAAATATATAATTAAATTTAATAGTTGTTCTTGGATTTTAACTGAATGAAGCAATATTTACTTTAATAAATGGTATTTAAATAAAATTATAAAAAAGTCTATGAAGTTCTCAGGCTTGCTAGCAACACATTTAAAGTTTATTTAAAAGCTTCATGAATATAAGTATTTGATATGGAATCGCCCCTATTTTATACAGTATTTTTTCGAGTGCCTGAATAGAGCGCACTTGAAAATCGATGGCCAAGGCCCATGCATATCGAGTGTCTACTCCAGTCCACTCCGCCCGACTCGGCGGCTCCTCACCATTCCATTTCAATTTCGAGACGAGTGCAAAAAAATGCAACCAAGCGTAAAATCAAATAAAACGTCAACCCGAAATGGACACGAGTGGGAGGAAAGGGCGATGGCAAGGGCCAGGCCGCGCCGAGGATGAGGAACCACCACCACCAGAACCCACCACGTTGATGGCCCAGACCCGCCGCCGGCTACTGACGATGTTCAAGTGTCAATTGGGTTTACTTACAGGCCACTTTGTCGACGGCACACTGTACCCCGTGATGGCAATATGTGTGTGTGTGGACCTGGACCCTTCTAAAACATATATTCCCTATATATATATACCCGTTTATATGCCGGCACATCAATGTAAATGCCGCCTTTAAGGGGGCTTTGTTGTAAAACTCCTCCAGCTTTTCCTACTCCTCGTAGTTTGTGTAATTGGATAAGCTGAAATCGCCATAAATGATGAATTGTGATTTGCCAGAGATTGCGGTGGAAGTTATAGTAACTGAATACGCAATAGATTCTCTGCGGTTAAGGAATAAGTTATTGTTATTGGAGGGAGTCTAAACGAAGGTTAAGAGTTGTTTGTTTGCTCGATTTAGAAGGGCTTTACTGACTTTAATGCAAGATAAAAACTTACAAGGCTTTTTAGACCACAAACATATATTTTTGAAATCAAAACAAACATATTTTTCTAGTGTATATAAGTTAGAACTAATATTTTCCTACATTTTATTGATATATCTCCCTTGATAAAGTTATTTTCCAAGAATATAGATCAAAACCCTTAAAAAATAACTTGATCTAGCAATTATGATACGGACTCTTAAATTGTTTTCATTACAAACCATGGCACTGGCCATATGATTTCGCCCACAATCACTTCTCCCGCTCCGGAAATTCGAAAGAAAAACAATTTCCAATGCACTTAAAATATTTTTGTGAGGCAAAACGTTTTGTTTAGACAAAAGTCGAGTGTTGCTCAAGTGCGAACTGCACTCCCCGAGATCGATTCCTCCCAACTCCAAATCCAAACTGGAAATTCGAAACGCCGCCGCGGCGACTGTGATTGCGGGCGGAGGAGCAAAGTGCAGGGCCACTTAATCGACTGTGGAAATGTGTGCACCAAAGTGCATGGCGATTAGAGAACTGGGTCAATTGCACACTTCGAAGGGAAACCGAAAAATTATGTTTATGTTTTCCCGAAAGAATCAAAGCGATTGCCCAGGTAGGCAGTAGACCCAGCACCCAGCACTCAACACCCGACGAGAATTGTTTACCGAAAAATAAGAACCGACAAGAATGCGTTAACCCAATTTCCAAGGCAGCACAAAAACAAAGAAATAATAAAAATAAACCTACAAAGTATCTATAACATTCTAATGTATTTTATTTGTTCTTTTTTCGTTGCAGGTATGTATAAACCCATTACGGTGTGGGTGTGTGCCGTGCCCCTTTGGCTTTGACTCCATTGAAATTTGCATAAACTTTGGGCCGCCAAGCAAAGCGGCCAAAATGTCAACAACTCTATCAGCCCGAAAGATACAGAGTCCGGCTCTCTTTTGGTAGCAAACTTCAAAAGCTGCCAACGTCAGCCTCAACGCAAATTGGCAACACAAATCTGTCAACGGCCCAGGAGATGGCCAACTAACCAGGCAAACAACCAAACACATTTTGCACAGAGAAAAATATTTTAGTTCCAATATAATATAAAAACTCCGAGAGTTAAGGGGAATTTTTTGTTTGAGAATTAACTTTTGGTAAACCCCTAAAGACATTGTAACGTTTCCATATAAAGGAAGAATTTATTGTTGTAAGGATTGGCTAGTAGTAGTAGTAGTTCATTCGCCAGTTATAATTTACTAATTAAACGAATCAATAGATTTTGTTTCTGTGCAGCCACTCGGGCCCGGGCTCACCTGTTGTGCTGGCCAAGTCGGGCCTGGCACTTAACAAGTTTTCAATTTGTAAACGCGCGTGCTTTGAATACTCCCCGAGAAGGAGGAGTTGAGTTGGAGTTGGAGTTGAAGAAGGCAGACAATTGAGCCAAGATTGAATAAGTTAGTGAAGCCGAAAGAGAGAAGTGTGGTGGGGCGGCCAATTGGGTTCCAAGTCCAAAACGGCACGCGTGCCCCGGGAGAAGAAAAACCAGGGTCCAAACCCGATACCAAAACCAAGTCAATATCCAATCACACAAAAGCTGCAGTTTTTCATTACGCAAAACTTGACTGACAGAGTATTTAGTTGATGTCCGTTAGGTATATTATAATATTATTTTTAAACTGCAAGAAATTGATGCAGAGAAAAAAATTTTACCAAATGGAAATGCTACTTTTAACGCGTTTTTAAATCTAAATTTTTATTTAAAATCAGCAATTTTCTCTCTCTAAAATGAATATAAAAACAATGTAGATATCCCTAGAAATAATATTTTTATATTTTTTTCTTGAAATGTTCACCTAAAATGAAATAGCTTCAGGGAAAAGATCTATTTAAAAATCTTGGCTGTTGCCAGGCAAAGGCTTAGTTTTGCATTTTTATCGTTAAACATCACGGTCAGGTGATTAAGTCGTTAACAAAGCATTGATTATTTGAATGGTTTACGAGGGTATTACAACACGGATCTCGTTCGGGTTTATTGTCTGTATATACATAAGCCGTATCATGAGTTACTTAACTTGCAACTTTAGTCTTCTTTTTCTGGGTGGTAATGGACCATTTTATGGGTTAAAAAATCGGCAGAGGTGATTGGATTATTTTCAATTTAATTTCAATTAGTTTAGGGTTAAAGAAGATTAAAGTTGAACAATTATTAGTATTTAGTTATTCGTATTTTTAGAGTTTTAGCTTCTTGCAAAATTAAAAACACATTGAAGTTTTTACCACCTTCTATGATTCACAATTTAAAAACCTTTTTATTTATATTGCTAGGCTGAATGGAGAACAATCATAGATGCTTATCATTCAATTAAAAAAAAATCGGCAATTCGAAAATTTGCATCTCGACGGCTTTCCGCTGCTGCCAAAGCAATTTAACCCAACAGTCTTTGCAAATTGCTTTACAATGCCTCAAAAGCCGAAAACAGAAGTCAATCTGAATGCTTTCAAAATGGTTTCATTATAATCGTTAAGCTATCCGCCGTTCTGAACTGGCCACCAAAGTCAAAAACCTTTGCAAACAATCGCCGTTCATTTTCTTGCGTTTTTTCCCCCTTCTGTAACCATTGTTTTGTTGTCTCGCTGATTACCATGACTTTGTTATTGTGTTGCCATTTTATTTTGAACATTTATTTATGATTTTTTTGTTTATTTTTTCGGTGTTTTTCCTCTCCTCCTCTATTTGATAATGATTCTTATTGTTATTATTATTTTGCATTGTGGTTTTAGGTTCGTTTTGTGTTCTTTTGCACGTGTTTCCACTGAGAATGGGAATGAAAATGACCGTAGAATATTAAAGAAATAATGGCGATAATGGTGGTGCGAACAGGATATAGGAAATTGTCTTAAATTGAAGTAGGACTTTGACTCCAAGAAAACTGTCAAATATTTGATTTCGGAATAAGTAAAGATATTATCGAAAATGCTTTATAAAACCCCAAATTCAATCTCCAACCTTGTCTGAATTGCCAAGCGTTTTTTCCTCTACCATATAATGGTTCAGCAATTAAATCATCAGACCAATCCGCGACCATATCTAATAACTATATCAAAATGTTAGTTGTTCGGCTTGTAAAATCGGAATTACAAATTGAACAAGCAAATTGTCAAATTGGCTTATAACATTTACACGCATTCGCATTGCAATGGATCGCATTGCATTGGAAATTGGAAATTGTTAAATAACAAATTTGCTTTTGACCATTTATGGCCGGGCTAAGTCGACATAAACAACTGAGCACGTTAATAAATCATTTCTGACCAATTCGAGACACCCTTTCGGCCAACTCAGCCCGCCATTGGGGTGGCTGTTGACTGCTAAACGCATTTGGTCAAAACCAATTCATCAATTGCCAAAAAACTTGGCAAGAGCCAGTAAATCCAATCCAGGCAAAAGCAACCAAGCCCACCAAATATGTCAAAATGCAGGTGGCAAAATTAGACAGAAAAACACAACAAGCCACCAAAAAATTATAAATATTTCGCTTTTTTCCCCACCATTGCGCAAAGATAATAAAAATAAAAAAATATATATTGACAAGATAGCAGATTTTGATTTTCCGCTTATGCGAGTATATTTATTTATTTTTTTAAATATTTTTTGTGTATTATTTACACTGCGCCGTCAATTTTATGTTTATATTGCTGATCACCGCAAAATAATTGAAAGGAAAAAATAAGCTGAAAGCAAAACAAATACACAAATAAAACCGGCGCCACGGAGTCTTGCCAAAAACTGTGTTGGCCAAAAAGTGAAAAAAGATAAACAAGTAGAAATGGCATAATATTAGATAAAGGCTATCAGATACTTACTATATTTGGTTCATTAATTATAATGCTTAAAAGGTTCGTTTGGATCAAATAAATATAATAAATATAAATTCAATGATTACAAATTTCTTTGCAATATTATCGGAACTAACTTATTAACATTTTAAACAAGCTTACTTCCTTTTCTGGGGGAATCTTTTTAATTTAATTTATGATTTACCTGATCTTATTAGCAAGATTTTTTTCCTATCCAAATATCCAATATACTTTCACACCCTTCAACTGCAGGGTATTAATAAATTTACCCAAACTCTGCAGTTTTTGGACCCACAAAGAGCAAACAGCCAAAGCAAGCTTCATAAGCCAAAATTCGATTTATATTTATTACTATGAAGCATATGAGTAGTCAGTGTCCCAAAACCGGAGCCAAAATCTTTGCAAATAGCAGAACAAAGCGTAAGACAAAAGCGACGAAATATAGAAAATCAAATTTATCTTCATTATGGCTCTAATGAATGGGGCAAATGACATCATCATCGTCATCCCGTTCGAGAGTTGGAATTGTAAATATTTGTGACGCCTTTTATTCAGGTGCAACGATGCAAAACATTTTCGCTCGCCACCTCCGCGCCAAACGTGTGATTCGAATAATTGCTTTGCAATTTGCCGCCTCGGGCCTTATAAAAAGTACCAACGAACGAAACAACTAAATAATATTATTACGCTACGCTCTTGGCATACAAAAGTGTTATTTTTTGTTTTTTATTATTATTTTTTCTGGCCAAGTTATCTTTGGGGTATTATATTACATACGACACACACCGCCGATCTGTGTGTAAGATGTCAGGTGTGGCTGGAACCATTTCTGATATATCAATTCACATTCTGAGTTACGAGAGGTGCTGAGATCTGCGGGGAAGCGAGTATTGTTTACCTCGGAATTTATGAATTCCAGCTGAAAGTTGGCCCATAATGGGATTTCAAATCACGTATTCTGTCAGCTACTGAAAAAAAGAATTTATGTTATGAGATTTATGGATGGCAAAAGCTAAATTTAATTGCATAATTTAAAGAAGATGATGTAATATATTTTTTTTCATATGCAAATATATCAAACAAGAGATAAAGTATTTCTTTAAACAAAAATTGCAACATACCTATTTTTTTTTTAACAAACCTAAAACTTTCACAAAAAATACCTCGAAAATGTTGAAACCCACTTACTCTCCCATAACCCATAACCTTTTCGAAGACTGAGGGCTCGTCTTCACTTAACTGGCAATAACTTATGATGACCCATGGAAATCTCAAAGCCCAACTGGCGGCGCCTTAAATTCCCAACGAATTATTGTAATTTGTGAAGGGCATAGCAAGTAAAATAAACAAAAATATTTGACACTTTCCTAGATGAAACTAAAAAAACTCAAAATAAAAGAGAAAGAAGCCCCTTATTTTGTGTGAAATTTAAAACTAGTCATTCCTGTTTGGATGCGATTATTTAATTGGGCCTACGTGATTTCCTGGGAATCAGCCAGCCACATCGATCATATAATTTGCCTAAGCCCGGGCTAATGAATCGTCATTTGGTTCAGCCTTTAAGCACGCTTCCAGATTGGCCAACAAAAAAAGACGCGCGAAGAACAGAATATTTTTTTAACACATAACAAAACACCTCATAAATTTTATGAGCCCGGACACGGACCAAAAAACGAACTGAAACTCCACTCATTAGCACGAGAAACAGCAGAGGCAACTCTAAATCCAAATCCCTCGAGAGCCAAACCCAAAGACCAAGAGCCAAACTTTTACAACTTTTTTTTTTAGCTTTTTGCTTTTTCATGGATTTTATTTCAATTTCATTTGAATGTCTCGGCTCGCCGCCATACGAGAAGTTCTCTTGGGCCTCTGCTCCGACTCTTTGATTTTATTTTTTATTACTTTTTTTATTCTGACGTTATATGGCAAAACGTGCCGCTGTCTGAATACAGTGTTTCTTTTACTTTTGTTCTTGTTATTTGGGTTTCCAATTTTTAAATCACTTTTGGCCATCGCACACCGCCTGTCTGACAACTAACACAACGCCAGTGGCCGGCGGCCTGTCACAGAACTTCACCCACATAAATAATTCTTAGTTGTTTTTTCTTTTTTGCCTTTATGTTGTTGTTTTCCAAGTTGTTTTCTGATTTTTTAAAAAAATATTATGGAAGGTTGGTTGACCGAGTCAGGAGGCTTGTAACTTTAGGGTATTTTTAATGATTTAAATATATTTTTTTTTTGATAATAATCTAAACAATGTCTTAAAATATATTTTCAACTATTTCTCCCTTTACTATAGAAATATTTTCACACGTTTCTTGAGTACAATCTGGTTACTACCTAAAATATTTCAGAAGACTTGAGATTTCCCATCTCCTGACTCTATTTACCATTTATTTGGCTTAACTTTAAGTCGTACATTGCGTTATTGTCTCGACTCACTAGCAAAAACATGAAAGGAAAATACATATTTGTGCAAGCGCTCCTTCCTTCGACTTCTCAGCTCCGAGATGTTCGTATAAGATATAGTGTGTATAGGGTATAGACAATTGTAAATAAGGTAAGCAATCAGTGGAGCTGAACACAGTAGCTGTCGTATTTGCGTGCAGATCAGGTTGAGTTTGTGCCTCGAGTGCCCGTGCCTGTGCCCGTGCCCCGGCCTGCTGAGATTAAAAACGCTTAAATATTTATTAAATGTGGGAGCGTGCAAAAGACAAGTTTGTGAGTCAGCTTAGAATGGCTGGCATACATACATGTGCTCGTATCCGACTGCTAAACGAATGCTAAATATTTGCATTGATTTATTTGGTGCATTAGACTTTGGCACTAAGTGGTATTATAAATATTTGGAACAAGTCTCCCTTCGCTATCGAGTGTGTACAATTTATTGTCTTCTGTATGTTTTCCGGCTGAACCAGTAGCCGACTATGAGATGTTAATCTGCAGAGTCATTAATTCAGTTTCGCTTCATTTTATGCATATATACTGACTGACATATACTCGTATGTATTCTTGATGTTTTCCTATACGATTTGCCGCAATAACCGCACCGGAAATGCGATATCCAACGATTGTCGAGAGGCTCTCTCTTCAAGGCTTGACTTTGAGGTTAACTTTCTCGAGACAGACCGCACAAATTGTGAGCCAAGATCACCAGACTTTCAGTGCACTACAAAAAATTAATATAATTTGTATACCAATTATTAAAGAACTATAAACTTTAAGAAATATTTATTGATTGAGCAATTTTGGTTATTAGGATTATGAACCTAAAAAGGTTAAATAATTTATTTAAAATCAGCAATAAATTTTTGTTTCTATTGCTTAAACCTTTATATTAAAGAGAGAAAATTACTTTAACGAACCATGTATTGAAAAAAGGTATTTCATAATTATATTGTTTAGCAATGTTTTTTTATAAGTTTTTTTTACTCCCAACTGCAGAATATATTTTTTCTTTGTGTAGGGGATGTCGCTCACAAACACACAGTCATCATATTGACAAGCGTGATGCCTGCATCCATCCATCCATCTATCTCCTATGTGTAATTGCTGCATTGGGAGCAGCCAGTTCGAGATACATTTGTATCTTGTACTGCTGAAAGCCTTTCAACGTCCACCAGGATGTGTGTGCGCCGGGGCCAACAAACAAGACGTTGACTTGACGTCAGTACAGTCATCTCTCAAGCAGCCTGATTTTTTAATTATTTATGCCTAAGACACGTTAATGATTTTTCCAAGGAATCGCCACAGAATGTGCCACCAACTGGTTTTGCCGTCTCCCCAGCTGCATCTCTCATGTGCAAGTATCTCGCATCTTCCCTCCTTAGACAGACCAGACAGAGACAGCCTCTTCCGACTAAACTTAGTTAGTCGCCAGTAATTGGTTACACTTTGATTTCGCCTCGACGCGACGGACTTGACTCGACTCAATAGTTGACCCGCAAACCGAGTGACAACTTGAAATGAAATCGGACAAGCTTTTTCACTCACTTTGTCACAATCGTTTGACAAGTGTTCCGATGTTCGTGATTGAATCGCCGGAATTTTTGTACCGACAAAAAGTGAGATAGATATTTGAACTGAAAGCTTGTGAGAGATTGTGGCCATTAAGATGTTTGGGATTTAGGTGGAGAAATTGTGATATGGTAGCGAGAAAAATGTGATATATAATTGAAAACTAATAAAAATATTTAATTCAGCTAATAAGATCAGAAAAGTCTCTATATTCTCGTAACTAGAGAATTTTCTAGCATGAAATCAGATCGCATTAGTTAAGCTCTCATAAATCCCCTGACAGATTTATATAATCGCAGCTTATAGCTAATTGAACAATGGAATTCTAATGAAAAATTTGCCAAGTGATTGAAGTAAACGTTCCTTCGTTTGTAATGTGCAAACAACACACACATGAAAATTCAAATAAAAAATCAATACAACCGAGAGTCATTTAGAAACTTGGAACGTGTTATGACGCCTTTGTCTGCGAATAGATATATGTATACGGCGATATATATGCATAAATCAGCCGATATGCACATACTTGTAACATGCACTTGTGGTGTGCACTCGATATTCAATGGAAAACGATGCATCAAAGTCACATTCGGAGGAGACACTCGTCATGATGTCGGTTTTTATTTTAACCTTCAATTGGGTGGCAGTCATCTTACAACACACGATTTTCCACACTCGCACACATCGAGGCACTCACTCGGAGATGGTGGCATGACAATTGAATTGCAATTAAGCGGCCAAGTGCAATTAACCGAAAACAATTACCGAGTCACCAAAGTCAGGCCGAAAAGTTACCGCCAAAGCCGTATAGAGCCCCCATAGCCATCATAATTGGTGTCCCCGTAAACGTTTCTCTTTGAATTTGGTTTCGCTTTATATTTTACTCTCAGCTTGGGGTAGAGTCGTTAAGACGTACTTTTAATATTTGTAATTTTTTAACAAAATTAAAATCGTATTATAAGTTCTCAATTGATTTTTAAATAGGGTAAAAAGGGGGAATTCTGAAACATATCCTTCGAAATTAACTTTACTTTATAGGGAAACATTTCATAAAGAAACAATTATTATATTAAACATTTAATCCTCAAAGTACATTTAAATTTATATAGTATTTTCTATTTACTTACATTTTCTTTTCTTTATTTAACTCATTAAAATTCCAATAATAATAATATATTTTAAATGACCCAAACCTAAGTTAGAGTGTCTTAAACTTAGCTGTGCTTGGGTTAACCCACTTCACCTTATTTTCGCTGTGTTTATTTTTCCTTTTGGCGAACACAAATCGTGTGCAACTTTTGGCGGCACTTTGCAGTTGATTTAATTACAATCAGTAGCTCGCTCATACTGGCGGAAAAACTTGAACTCGGGATCAATGGAACTGTGTCTATAGTACGAACTATTTATTTCAACTCGCTGTTGCTCTATGTTGTCCCTATTCTACATATCTCAGGCCTTCGCACGTTCCAGTTTGTCCGCACAACTGCAACTGAGAAAAACTTTTTCAAAGCAGAAGGAAAAAAAATATAAAAATTAGCCTACACAATGCAATTAGTGGGGAAATTTGCTTTTAATGACATGATGGCACCGACTGAAAGGCGGAGTCAGGGGAATAGTTGGAGGGGAATTCGCTTTTTGAGGTTGAGCGCGTAAATTGCGTAGAAATCGTTGAACGAGGGAACGACCACCGAACGGAACTTAGCTGAAAAGTGGGTTAAGAATTGTCATAATTGTTTTGCACATTCTTAGCTTGTTTTTTATACTTTTCTTCTTTTTTTTGCAATAGAGATATTGCAATTGTAAAGCTTCCACTTAGGGAATGCATTTATTACAGAGAAAGGGGAGCGAGATAATTGCGTGAGAAGTCAAGCTAAGTGAGTGCAACATGATTTCTTTATAAGAAAGAAGAATGAGCCTATTAAATATGATGACAAGAACTTCATTAGCGGCTTTTTATTAACATGATAGTTACGTTATTTAATTTCAATTGAGTTTTAATATAAATAAATTAAAAAGCAAGTAAGGCAATTAGTTATGACTGAGATATTTTGCCTGCTGTTTGCTGCTATATTTATTTTTTAATAAATTAATTAACAACTCTTTAATACTTGTATGGCTAATATTAAAATTATTTAAGTAAAATTATAACATTTATAAATTACAAAATGGTTTAAATCCTTTTTTTCAGAAGCCTAATCCGAATTCCATTCTCAAATTAAATTTAAATAAATTTTGCAAGCCCAATTCCTGAATAATCCAGCCATTTATGCTCGTTAGACAGCAGCAGACTGCTAGCGCTTAGGGCTATATGAATATCTCCCCAATTGCCGGGGATAAACCTCCAGCTCTGATTGCGAAATGGAACCCAATTCGACTCGACTCGACTCGTGCTATTGACAGCTGACATTACAACAAGTGTTTTGTGTCCTGCGCTCCGTGCGTGTGTGTTTGTACTTGTAATTGCTTTGCCTTATAAGGCCAGGGCTTCCAAAAGGGGTTGATTTTGAGGGCATAAAAGGGGGTGACGGGATCCGATACACATACACTTTAGCATGGAAGGCCATATGGCAGGTGCCTTGCTGCTCTTCAGCTCAGCTCCGAAAGCAAATAACGCTTTTTCATTATGATTTTGAGGGAAATTTGATACTCCCCCAACATACTCGCACATTCGTTGTCACTCCCCTTGCACTGGCAGAAAAATAAGAGTTTATGTGTAGAACATGGACAGTTAAAAGGGAAGGAAGAGTTGAGGAACAGAGCAGGTTAATTTGTTAATATATTTCTATATTTTTAGAGAGTTAAGTAAGAAGGAAATTTATTTCCCGAACTCACCAAATAAATTTGTAAATAATAAATACTTTTATTGTGCATTTTTCGCCGCATTTAGCTATTTCGGAAATTTAATTTTAAGTTTCCTGATAAATATTCTCTCTTTATTCTCAACTTAAATGCAATATTTTCCCCAGTGTACAATCTGCAACCCTTGGATGGCTTTAGCAAGCCATTCTGCACACTCAGCGACCTGCACATCCATCCCCGTTTATTTTTTTCGGCTGCCATATTAAAGTTTGCGCACATTTTGTTGCAAATTCTAGTCAAATATGCGAAATTTGTCGTCTGCAGCTGTTGGTCTGTGCCTCCGCCCTTCCTTCCGATTTTCCCCCTTTTCCCTGGCTTTTTCCCCCGACGCGTCGAATGCACTTGCTTCAGTGCATTTGCGTCTCAGTCAAATTTCATTCCGACTAAACCCACGCCACGAAAAGGATGTCCTCGCAATGAGAACGAAACGCTTATGGGACAGTTGTCTTCTCTGCTTATTTATTTTTTATTTCTGGCTTATTTCTGCATAAATTCAATTCGGCTTAACGGCTGGCTGGCCCAGTTCTTTGGACTTGAAATTCGATTGAAAACATAAAATGCCAGCAAAAAATAAAAACGACGAATGCGTTTATATATTGCAGTTTCTGTTGAGATCAACAAAAATGTTTATTAACTGCTTTTGTGCGATTTTTATATCAAATTGGGTGAGCTAAGCAATATTTTGTTGTAGTCAATTGTTAAACATTAATTTGGTCATACAAGTCGTTACCGGAAGTGGTTTTACATTACAGTTTCTAGAAGCTCCAATTCTTTTGACTTTAATTAACTTAAATCCATCAGAAAAGCTCCGCTTACCGCAAATCATTAATAATCAAACGGAAACCGATATGTTACAGATTTCTATTTAAAATGTGCTAAAAGGGCGGCCTAATAAAGTTAATTACAGGTTAGTCTTTTCATTTGGCATTAAAATGTTTTAAAAATGCCTATGACTGTAAATGTATACAAGTTCGTTTCCTTTTTAAAATTACGCAGAAAATGTTACAGTCATCAGTTGCGGAAACCCACACGAAGATTAAAGCTCAAGCTCAATTTGTTTATAATTTATTATGCGTATACTATATTTATTTTTAATTTCGGTAGATTGTTTTTTGTTGTTTCGCGTCTCTCTTCAAAATTATATGCCTACAAATATGGAAGTGCCATCGAATTAATCGCCACTTTGCGTTTGCGTTTTTGTTTTCGTTTTCGTTTTCGATTTGGGAGATCCATAATGGATTTCCTAGGCCTAGAGGTCTACTGACCTTCGGATCCGGAGCCGACTATAAATAGAGATTCAAGAAATCGGCATTGTCATTCACGCAGATCTAGAAGAGATACATAGACACATAGCACCCGACAGACAGTTTGCCAGCTCATTCATAATTTCATTCAATTTTTTTCCTTTTTCCCCCACCACCGCTCGTTACTTTGATGAGTTGCCGCACTTGAGCGCACTTCAACGTTGACTTTTGATGTATTTTTTGTGCGTTTTTTCTATTTGAATTGTACTTGAAAAAGTGCTACAACACTCGAACACTTTCCGGCCGAAAGACGGAACAGAATCCCCGACACCAGCGATAGCAAAACGAAACACAAAAAATGTAAATAATGAAATAAGACAAGAAATGGAATCTAATGTTAATAAAATTGATTAACATGACGCAGATTGATGACTGTCAGGGCCAAGTCTGCCACGCACTGAGTACACATTTTATATTGAATTTATTTACACTCTAAATAAATGGATGTAATTTCTTTAAAAATAACTTCTTTATTTAATAAGTGTCAGTTTGGCTTTAATTTTAAATTTTTGCTTCTGTAATGCACTGAATATTCATCTAAATGGTGTTTATAATTCTAATATTTTGTAAAATATTTTAAAGCCCAACATATATAGATATTTTTCGGTGCCGGTATCAGCAGACTTATATCAATTGTCAGTCAACGTAACCAACACAGATCGATTTGTATTTTCCATGTCTAATCCCCTATTTTTCGGTGGCACAACTCTGACATTGCAACACTTCTGGCCGGCGAGGTTTTTTAATCTCTGTAAAATTTTATGTTAAGCCTGGGATCAAAATTAAATTTTGACTGACACCAAAGGCGATGGCGACGTCGGCGGGGTCATTATTTCATTGATAAATCGCCGAAGCGTGCGTTTTTCGTTTATAATAAATATTTACATAGCGCAACCTCAAGCATCGCTTTAATTATCCCAGAGTTATGGGGAAAATGTTTGATGTTAAGCGATTTTCCATGCGCCGACATTCCACGCATATTTTGATGCATTGCTGTTTGGCATATTAATGGGATAATTATGCTTTTAGTTAAGTATTTAATTGCAGTATGCGATTAATTACCTAAAGGTGATTTCTTTTTACAATTTATATTTCTATATAATTTACTTCCCTAATAATTAAGTTTAAATTTGATTAATTTATCGCTTTGAAAATTCATTTTATTGCGAAAAAATATTCCCTCACCAGTTTTATTCCCACATGCATAGCTCAAGCCTCCCCATATCATATATCACACGCACTTAATCCCTACTTTCATTTTCGTTTCTCTCTCACTCACCCAGTCTTCAGACGTTACATAATTTTTATTTAATTGAAAATCAGCCAAATAAATTTTTATACAAAGCCTCAGTTTGAATCGCCTTAGCCCCTCGAAAGAAAAATACAAAAAATTATGTCACTTGCGGCTTTTCTCTGAGCCCTAAACATTGCAATTGTTGTAAAGTAAATTGTGCAGCATATACCGAACCGAGCTGAGATATATGTATTTCTCTGTCTGGGGTAACCTGATACCCGGGGTAAAATTGTCGCGACAATTGTTTGTCTTTTTTGTCTCTTTTTTTGGCTGGAACTGGTAGCTGAAAACTTTTTTGGGGGGAATTGTGAGGGGTTTAAACCGAAGTGGTTTTATATTTGACTTTTGCCGTTTCATATTTCCCACTTTTGGTGTCGCATCGTTTAGCCTTTTAATGCCATATTCGTTATTGGCTGCCAATTGTGTTTAATTTGTTAAATAAAATTTATGATAATTGTTTGGCGCTTCCCTCCAAATTTTAGCTTTTCTCTTACATAAAGTCTTTCCCACGGTGATTTATTTACTCATTCGAAACATTTTTTTTTTCACTCACTTGCAGTAATTGTAAACTTCTTTGTCTATTTTTTGTTATTTTTTTTCATTTTTCTATTGCTTTGTGCAACCACCGCAACTATTCCGCTATTTGTCTCTTTCTGGTTTGATAAATATTTTGCATATTTTATTGGACATCATCCGTCACGTTGCAGGAGATGGGAAAAGTGCTCGGCGATTAAATGAAGACACAGTGGATCCCGCCACCGATCCCCTTAATTTGTCACCCGGCATGAGGTGTCTGGTGGCATGTTCTGGGTTCTCAATTACAAGCGCCCATAAAGGCGTTCGGGAAAATGTAAGGGAACCACCGACCAGACCAGACGCAGAGCTATTAAAACCACAAATTGCCGTAACTTGGCTAAGATATTTCCGTTTCCGCTGCATCATTTATCTTTCTTTGTGATTCCTCCTCGGCTACTGCTGTTCGTTTTCGACCTTTTCCCACTTTTTCTCACTTTTTCCTATTCTAACATTAATCTCTGTTCTTTTTGCGGTTTGATTTGCATTCACTTGTGGATGGAATTCTTGCCGCTTTTTTTGAGGAAATTACTGGAAACTTTGAGGTTTGAGAAAAAGTTCATTGTTTGCTCAAGTTTCGTTTTTATTAACACCTCGAAAGGGGACTAACCGCAGAAATAGTTTTTATGTTGGGTTAACTGTTAGTTACTGGTATGAAGAGATGGATTATGGCGCCAAACATTTATTTAATGAAGATCTCTTACTAATTTATTTTTTACATTTTCTTTACATGTCTTGTAACCATAAATAGTACTTGCTGCTCAGCATATATATTCTTTTTGGTCCAAGAACGATTTTATAACGATACCGATTTCACAATCCTCATACCGTTTCACAAGACTTTGCATATCCGGGCCGAGGTTTAGCTCGGATAACTCCTGGTAACTCCTTTCACTTAAACGTGAAGTAATCGGTTTGGATATGGTAGGAAACAGCTTGCTGCCTCCTCCAGTTGGAGCTCCTCCTGCTCTGGCCATTTGCCATTTTTCCACTGTATTCGGATCACTGCTCCTCGTTGAAAGCTCCATATTATTGGATTCATCGAAATGTTTTCTGTTCTCTGTTTTCTCTGAATCCTGTACGTCTCCTTCTGTTGTTGAGGTAATTGGAAATTGACGAGTTGTATTGTGGCATTTGGCCTTATTCTTTTTACAGCACTTTCGCTTCGGCTTCTTCGTCACACATCCCTCTGGGCATGGTCCTCCGGGGCCACCCGGCCCACCGGGGCCTCCGGGGCCGCCTGGGCCGCCGGGCCCCATCGGGCCACCGAATCCCCATGGTCCACCGGGGCCATTGGGCATGCCAGGTCCCTGTGGGCCTCCAGGCCCCCCCGGGCCGCCTGGCCCCAGGGGCCCACCTGGGCCCCCAGGCCCTAGAGGGCCTCCGGGGCCGCCAGGATATCCGGGAGCACCAGGTCGTGCACAATGATCAAAGTTCCCAACATTTGGGGTAATCATTGTTAAAGTTGATGATTTTTTAGTTGATGTTGATTTTGTAGTTGTTGTTGGTTTTGTAGTTGTCGTAGTAGTAGTTGTGGTTGTCGTAGTTGTTGTAGTCGGAGTTGTTGTAGTCGGAGTTATAGTTATAGGTGCTGGGGGACACTTGCGGCCTGGCATACACCAGCCGCCATATTCACAGTACGCACCCAAAGGCGATGGACACAATCGACCGGGCTTGTACCAGCATTTCTCTGGCGGAATAGGCACATTGCAGCCGGGTTTCCAATGTGGACAAGGTGTTGGCTTTGGTTGATTATAGCAGCCAGGACGCCAGGCAGGACACGCAGGCACATATCCGAGATCGCAGGGATCCCGCTCATACAAATCACATATGGACAATATGTCCCTTGTTATAGTATCAAAGTCGACCATTTCGGGATTGCGTTCCGCTTCAATGAGCCGTCTCTTGGCCTCCGCCAATCGGGCGGTTGATATCGGATCAACTGTGAGATTGTAGCTATTCTTGGCAACTTCATGGAAAAATCGGATCTTAAGCTTCTGTTCCTTGCACGTGAATCGGCTGTTTGCCGTGTCGAAATGCGTCAGAAAGAAGAAGCCTATGGATGAAGGGGTTGTTATTATTGAAGCTATGAGATTCAGATCACTTACTGCAAACGAAAATCGGCCAAAGTTCCATATTGGGGTCGTGCTGTCACCGGTAGACTTTACTCAATGAATACAGTAAAGACCTGATTGTGTTGATTTGTAGTTAAAAAGCTTTTCTATGACGAAATAATTTCCACCGCGAAATTTTTGACTCGTCTCGGTTGCAGTGTTAGTTAGGTGTAAAGTTCCCTTTTTGGGATCACAGCATTTACTTTCCTTGGCTTGGGGCAGAACTACATTGCTCTTTCAGATCGTAATATTTTAAAACATAATTCCAGGCCTCTTCGGCAGATGCAACAATCTTAAAACGTGCCAAAGTCAGCCGCCGGTCGAATGCAAAACACTGTATTGCCCGACAGGGGAGCATCCTCGACTCGGACGGGTAATTTACAAGTATCAAATCAGGATGGATCCGGCGACTAGACCCTTTTTAGCTACATAGTTGGGTCCGCTGCTTCTGGCATTGCATAAATTTGCAGCGTGCAGTTGCCGTCGCGCCGTGGGAAGTTCTGTGATGATTTTCTCACGCATGTCTCTAGGACATGCACGAGTGAGCTTCTCGCAGCCGGAGATGGAGTTCTCTGGAGCTTAATTTGTGAACTATTTTTTCATGGGTTTATTTCAGGGACCTCCGCTACTGGCAGCTCTAGTTCTCTCTCGCTCCCGTTCCCTCCAATTAGCATTCTGCTTGGGAACACCACCATATTTCCGAAAGGGGAGAAGGAGGCTTGCAACAAATTGCAACAGGTTCAAAAACTAATTTGCATGCATAAAATCGCACACCGAGTTCAGCTGACTTGACTTGTCTCTGGTGTCTGGCGGCTGTTGGATGGAGTTCTCGGACGGAGTTAGAGTTTAGACTGCCTTAGACACGATCGAGGCCCAGTCACTTGGCTGGCACAGAAAACTTGTCTAAAACCGTATCAACAGCTGGCTTAGATCGAGCCCAGCCTCAATCTGTTTGTTTACATTCGCGTGTGCGACTTGCCATTGTCTGGCAATGCGGTTGGTCTTTATTCTTGGATTTATATATGTAGTCTCTATACTCCAATATGCCGCATTTTTCAATTGAACTTGAAGTGTCTGTCTTGGACTGACGCTCCCCTGACTTGAAAGACCAAAAAAGACTTGCCTAGATTTGGACAAGTCGAATGTATGAGCGTTTGGCAAAATACAGTGCGTTTCAGGCCGCTGAAGCAGGGAGTTACAGATCGGAAGTTAATAAAATATAAAATATAAATTACTTGGACATTATAATAATTAACTAATTAATTTAATATAGAATATATTTTTTGATGACTTGCCTTAAATCTCTAAGACCCTGTGTACCAAGTGCCAAGTTGTCTGGCAGAGTCACAAGACAATTACCCCTTTTCGGTGATACTCTACATCCAAAGAAAACCCAACTCAGAAAACAATGAATAAAGTGAATAATAGTGTTGATCTCTTAGGGTAGCCTTTGTTCGCTTTCAATTGTAAACTATATTTACCTTTCCGTGTTTATGTTTCATATTTATTCTTTTGCGCCTTTTACGATATGCTATCACTTTGATCTCACTCACTTTGGCGGGGTATCCGATCTGTCAGGGTCTCTTTATAGCGCTATATGTGTTCCAACCGATCTTTTATGGCTCCCCGTGTGTGTGTTGATTGACATTTGGCCGGCATTTGAAGTGATCTATATGTATCGCTCAGCTGTGGCTGCTGTCTCATAAATCATGCCACGAACAACGATTTATATGTCTGCAAAATCTGTGTACGAGTGTATATCCAACATGTGTGTGATTCTAAGGTTAAACGGGATTACTTGTACACCTTTTTCTTTTCGAGTCTCGAGTTCACGCACTCGTTTGTGCCATTACAGTTCTTGTTTTTGCCACGCTAATTATAATTTATGTTGGCCGTGTTCGAGGTGACATGTGTTTACCATTTTGCCGAGAATGAAACTCATAAATTTTAAATGCAGCCATAATTTAATGCAACGACTAATTATACCCCCTCTATTTCCCCCCTTTCAGATGCGGCCAATTTGGATGAGGAGTGTCTCAGTGCGGAAAAGATACAGAAGGAAATCGAAACGATCGATTACATTGACAAGTAAGTTGACTTCAAATGGATTTATTTTCAAGAAATGAATTAGCCTGTCGGTGGAGTCCGCAATTACTCCGAAAACTTGTGCAATTTTCCCGTTTTCCCGCTTTTCCGTTGCTGTGCTGTTGACGCCCTACGAATAAATTTATTCGCCGCCGCCGCCGCCAATTGCTGGGTTCGAATTAACTTGTTGCAATTTCGCGAATAAACCATAATTGTTTACTAATCTCGGTTGCACTTTGAGTTGCTTTTGGCTGCTGCACTTACTATTCATTTGTGGCGGTGCTGTGGCAATGTCTACTTCGGATTGTGCAAATTGTGTATACGACACGTTGACCAATCCTCAAAATTGACAAAACACGGCGACGACAGTTGGGTGTTATTAACGCTGTTTCGTTTGATTGCTCTACAATTTTCCGATTGTTTGATGAAACTTTAATGAGTAATCGAATGTGGAAATCGAAACTTCAATGGGACTTTGATTTTAGAAAGATTATAGGCTTGACTAAGGAATAAATATTTTGATAAGGGTTAAGGGTTAAGTCTTTTTTCTTTAGATAAATAATAAATTAAGACATTATCTAGGAGGTTTTAATTCATTTTTAGAAGAAATGTGCTTTCATAAATTTTTTGAAAATATATTAAGAGGTTTTATAGTATTTTTTCTATTTAATCAATTATTTATAGTAATCATAACAAGGTTTTGTTTATTCATATTATTTTTCTATAAGAATTTTGTTGGTTTTCTTTAATAATTCTCCCATATCCCACCCCAAATAAGTTCGCGAAAAACCCAGTTAGTTCAATTGATTTTCAGTTAAAATCGCGCCTCATTTTGGACCCGTTTGAGCATATTGAAACAAGCTCAAAGTGTGAATTATGCAGCCATTTTTTTGCCCGCGTTTTTATGTTCATCTTAATTATTTTATTGCCTGCGGTCAATAAGCGCATTTAAGCCATTTGCGGACTGCAGTTGAGCGACAGCTCGACCACAAATGCAGCCGCTGCGAGGAGATGTCGGGGAGATTCAGATCGTCCAAGTTGTTACCGTTTATATGGCCAATGAACACGGGCAAGTTTCTGCAGAAGTAGTGTGTTTTTTGTCTGTATTTTTTTCCTCTCCAGATGTTGCGCAATATTTAATTCACTTAAACAGCCGCCAAAAACGGTTGGTGTGGCGAGATTTTCTTGATTTTTTTCGCTCTTTTTTGCCTTTTTTTGCGTTGTTGCTGTAGCAACTTGTTAAGTTTTTTCTCCGTTTTTCTTAACTGTCCCGAGATCATGTTGTTGTACGGGCGGTGGCGGCCTGTCCAATCGTCAATGTGTTTAATACATAATTTCCTTATCGTTGCGGGATTTTCTCGTTTTCGGCTCTTTTTTTGCGCGATTGCTTGGTTAACTTTTGATATGTAGTCGAGATTTGATTTCTTGAAGTTTAATGACTTAAAATAATTATGATATTCAGGCAGTTAGCTTAGGCCAGCTTGAGTTGTTGTTTGATATTGATGTCGGGGCGCAACACTTTTTTGGTTTCTGGTTTCCCATTGATGCAATATCAGAAACAAGTTCCCATGTCTTCCATTCTTCGGCGACTTCTTCTTAATTAACTTCCCATACGGTATCAATTTCTCGCCGAGATTGAAGGTCCAAGTGGAAGTGGCCTGGGAAGAGCCAATAAAAGGAAAACGAGATCGAAAGACAAATGATCTCAAAAGGAAAATGTAAAAAACGTTTTTTGCATTAACGAAGCTTGTTGAAAAACATGTGAGAGATTCATTTAATCTTGTTATTGGCTCTTATTCCATTAAATCTGAAAGAAAATACTGCAGGTGCAGAGATTATGCAACTAAAGTAATTAAAAAATTTTACTTTTTATTTTCTATACTAATAATACAACTTTTTTAAAGCCCAGAAAATGGGTATAATTTCATTAGCTTTAGATAAATATCCTAAAAACTTATGTAACAACTTTTATGCTTATGTAACAACAATAAAAGTTTTTAATCTTTGCTAAAATCTATTTTATTTGCTTAACAAAAATAGCAAACAACATTTTTATTTGTCAAACATAAACATAAAAAATATGCAAGCAAAAGCTCAACCTTACTTACACCTTTTGCAGAGGCGTTACATTTTTTTTTTGTTTACCATAAACAAATTTCGGGCCAAACCCTAAAATGTTATCCATCCTCATCAGTCGGTGTGTTCCCATTGTGATTTGCCTTGGCGTAGGTTAAAAGTCATCGCAACCACTTAGCCATAAATTAAATCATCATCATTAGCGTGACTCTGGCCCATAATTAGAATATTATCTCGTTCGCCTAATCAAATGCATTTGAATTTAGATAAATAAACAAATTGAACGAACAGGCCAGTCACTTCGGACTCCTACAACTTAATGAGGCCCCGTCATCGTATAAATTCGAGGCGAGAGAGTAGCGCGGGAGGCAATACTTTCTTTTGGGATAAGTTTCACTTTCCACTCGAAAATCAAAGACCTTTTTTCAGCAGGCTAAATCGTTAACAGCAAAGAGAGAAAAAAGAAGAAAACACAAATAAACTGGTTCAGCTATGCAAATGAAGTTCAACAAACGCACGATTCCAGCGGGCAATTTGTCGCCTCAACGAAACGCATTTAAATTAGCATATACGACGATGAAATCCACAAAAAACGTGCGAATATCGAAGCCAGTTTAATCGAAATTTGATTACGAAATTTCCTATGCGAAATGTGCGAATAAAAGTCAAAGGAAAACTTTCACTCGTCATTTTTAATTGCCGTTTTGGGTATTTATTTAAGCGAGAGTCACAAGGGGAGGAGTCCAAAGGATGGCCGCCGTTATATTGGTGTTTTTCCTCAAATTAAATGCTATTGAGCTTTCCGCGATTTTCCGTTCGTCGATTTTCGGCCCGAGTCAAAGACTCTGGCAGATTACAGTTCGAGCATAAAGGCAATTGCCACTTGTGGCATGCCAATGCGTTTGATGAACTTTTCATTGAGCAGGAAAACGTGTAGTAACTGTAGACTGTAGACCAAAGACCGTAAACCCTGCTGGTGGCATATCATTACACGATTTTACAGGGAGAAAACCCCCGAAAGAAGACGGCGCCGAAACAGGTGTAACCAGTGACCGACCGATCGCCTATTACGTGACGTCTTGATGGGTGACTCCGGCAGACACGGATTATAATAACAATAACAATAGCAACAGCCACAATAAAGAGCCAGCCAGCATCTAATGCCATCCGAGAGAAGTTTGTTTCAGCTGCCGCTGGCTAAAGTCAAGTTTAAATACCAAAAGGTTGCCACCAATTGGTTTTAGCATAACAAAAGCGAAGCCACAACAAATGGAAACAACAACAGAAAATCGAAACGACAACGAAACAATAAATTTCGGTTTAGAAACAGCTCTCAAAATGGTTCAGGGTAAAGGGCAGTTAAAGCCAGAGCTAAGAGCAGTCAAACAATTAGTAAAATATTTGTCAGGAATATTTAGCAGCAGGTGTTACGGCAATATCAAGATGGTTCTCGGGCTTCTGTTGTCTTGTAATATTGTATTTTTGTGAAGAAATCAGTGTAGACTTTGATTCCCGATAAAAAAGAAACAGATAACTATTTAAATAATTTGTTTAAACTCTATAATAATAATTATAATTTAAGTATGAAAAAATGGCTAAGATATATGTTGAATAAATTTAATAATAAAAAATCCTTAGCTGGATCAACAATACCTTGTCAAATCAAGCCTTTAAACCTTTTCAAAAAAGATCTTAACTGTTTAATACACAGACCCATTAAATCCCCATCGCCGCTGATCCATCAAAGCTAAATCTCCGACCAAGATACTATTGCAATCTATGCAAATCGGAGAACCCCACTGCCCCAAGTCCCTTGGCGAAAAGGTAAACAAAAGATTTTCCCGAACGGAAAGACAAAGAAACGAGTTTGTCGCCTAAGTCTTTTGTTTTGTCATGCAACCGAAACGAGACACCGACACCCGTAAGACAATAAATCTATTTATAATGATAAATTAATATGTGAATATAGACAATCACGTTATTGTCTGTGAGCGCCGGCTTCGAGACGGGGATGGGGGCGGAGGGAGGCAGCATTTAGCGCTCTAATTAAACATTTTTCCTTTATCGGATTTATTATTGCCCAACATCATCCGGCAACGCCTGAAATGCAATCAGAGAGCCGAAACCAAATATTTTATGGTCTTTTAATGGATGATGGAAAATGGTTTAAACGCAGCCGGTGGTGTGCCTTGCACAACTTGTGGGCGTTTTGCCACAGCCTCAGAAATACACTTTTTTTGTTGTATTTTTTCCCCAACTGATATATATTTTTGTGGCTCAGACCACCTACAAATATTATGAGCCATTATTAAATGCAGCAGTTTTTATTGGAACGCAGACAGCGAACAGACTCAGCACAGGTCGAAGTTGCGAAATCTTTTATATTTTTCTTTTATTTAGTTTTTTTTTTTTGTGTATTCTATCCACACCTTGGCATAAAACGCTTTCACAACAATAAAAGAGAAAAAAATAAGCAAAAAACCGTTTATGGCCTGCGGGGGCATATGGCACGAGCCTTGGCCAAGTTGAAATGCAAAAACCGAATGAGAGACAAGTAAATTAAGAGGTGGAGACCGCGCGGCTGCCTTCTTAGGTGGTGTCGGCGTTATGTTTCGCAACTTGTTAATGGAAAATGAAATGGATACACGAGGAAATGGTTAAACCAAAAATGGGTACAACATCTAGAGCATCCTTATTGTTGTCGACTCTTAATTAGAATTATTGTGAGAATTATTCACTTTTGTTTGTTAAACCAATTTTGGGATGGACTTTCGCCTTGAAAAACAATAGATTTTAGACGGAAATTAACATAGATTAAAGGTTTAAGCTTGGAATATTATTAATATTATTATTCATAATTATTATTAATATTATTATTAAAGCCTTTCTTGAATTTGATATATTATTAATTTATTTGTACTATTCAAGGGAATTTCCCTGCTTGAAATAAAACCGTCGGAAAGATACTGGAGTATCTCTGCTATATTCTTCGAGTATTAGCAGGTGTACAGTTCTTGCCCTTGAGTGGCCGTTTAATACTCTTCTTATGAAATAAGAAATATTTTTATTATTGCAAACAATAATGTGAATTATATATTTTATATACTAAAATAAATATATTATTTTCTATAATAAAGTCCGTGTCAAATATTTTCAATACCACCCTGCAACTTTAATAATTTTATTTATTATTTTTTTTGGGCGGTTTTCTATTAAAAATTGTGGCGGTTAAACCTCACTTGACACACAAATTGCCAGCTGTTGATTATGCAGATTGCCAGTACCAATACTTACTTTCCTTCCCGGAGAATTTTCCGTGCTTTTTTCTGGCATTACCGTTAGGGCCAAGTCAGGCGCCAGCAGAAATGAAATGAAGTAAAAGTTAAAATTCAGAGAACGTCGGTCATATGTGGAATTAGCATAGGCCGGGAAGACATAGACAGGAGGGTAACCAACGTGAGCGTCATGGAATCATGAAAGTAAAGAAGGGGGCAAAGTCAGACAACAATAAAACATAACTATAAACTGTTTGGCCATATAGCGTTGGGCTTAGCATGCAGCCAGCGATCATCATCCCGGGACTAAGACCTCGGTCTAAGCTTAAGCCCAGACTTTCCCCCTCGTACTCCCCGGGGGCTATGAGATGGAAACAAACTTGCACGACAGCTGTTGGCGTTGGTCTGACAACCATCCGGAACCGGGGGGGGGAAAATGTTAGAGGAATACGACGCGAAGTCCAGGACTTTGGACGGACTTTGCCAGCCAGCCAGCCAGCTGAAAACGACAGATAAACAAGTTGGCCTGCCAGCCTTTTCTTTTCTCTCCGCTGCAGTTTCTTCAGCAGTTTTCGGATACGAGTAGTTTCTTGGCTCTTATTGCATGCGATTTATATGCCAGAGACGTGCAAATTTTGAACCAGTTTATAAACAAAGCCCGGGACCCGGGTAACAGGCCATAAACAAAAGCGTCTCCCGAGAGAGCCTCGTGAGTTATGGCGAAATTTGTATGCCTTGCACCCGTCAACAATTGACTACTGCCTGGCTATATTATTGCTTTGCCGAGGGTCTTATTTATCGGTGGATAGGTCTAGGCATGTTCAATGTTGATCCAGGATATTGTAATGACAATAGATTGATGGGACAGCTAAATTGCGCTTTTATAAAGGGTTTTAGATTCCTTTGACTACTGTCAAAATCATAAAATCTGTATTTCCTGTATTTCTTTAGGTTTATTATCTATTTAAGAGACAAAGAGGAAACTAGAACTAAAAATTCTATCTATACTTTGCCCAGCATCTCTGATTTAGACTCAGTTCCAGGCAAGGTATCTCCTCCAGTTTTTTAAGTGCTGGACAAACATTGCCAAGCTCCATTAGAGCAGCCAGACCTGGGATAAAAACAGGATTATTTCCCGTCGAATGAGTCATGCGCCAGCAAATCTGCAGAATGCCAGTCCCCAGCTGGGTCACTCGCTCAAAGATAAATTGGCAACACGCGTCGCAGATGGCTCTGCAGATCCCGAACCTGATCCCGAACCTCCAAAGAACACTCTCTTTCTGGCCAGATCTGAACCAGAAACCCAGTCACGGGCAGCGGCAGCTGTTCATGATTTAGTTGCGGAGCCCGGCTTGCGTTCACTAATTGATGTCTTTGGCGAGCTCTCTAATTGTCCCGAGATTGATTAGCTTTCCACGTAAAAATGGGGCAGAATGGCAAAAGGATTCGTCTCGAGGCAAATGGATACAAAAGGTAATAACAGATTTGCCAATTCGCTGGCCACTGGTATTGGATTTGATCACGGCTTACTCGCTAGTTTTGGCCACTGGCTCAATTCGTGATGTCGAAGAAAAGAAATCGATTGCTGTTCCTCCACTTTATGACTCAATCAATCCTTTTGGCCAATTGCAATTTGCGAACTACACCCCAAAAAGCTGAGAGCAATTGTAGTTGCACAGTTGTAGTTTTTGGTTTTCTGTTGCCAATTGGCCTTAAGCAAATTAGTGCAACCTTTTTGTGTGTGTGCTTCGAATTAGTTTCATGTTCTGTTCGGGGCTATAATTTGCTTAAATTATCTGCAAATTTTCGTGCTTTTGCCTTTTTCGGGTGGGGTCAGTATTTTTTACAGGAATCCGAACATGTGTCAATCACTTTGAACGCCTTGCGTGACCAATGTTTTCAACACCTTTCAAGCTTGCTTTTACTTACTGCTTTTTTCTTTTGGCTTTATCGTTTTTCGTCATTTTTAATATTCCTGTTTATTGTTTATTTTCGTTTTTTTGCGGACTGGTGCTTGGAACGTTTGTGTGATGTGTTAATCCTAAACAGAATAAATATGAAAAATTATGCATACACTAAAAATACATTAGAAACTTGTTTTCACCTCTCAAAATTGACTGCAGTTTAGTCATTATAAAAAGAAAAAACCTTGAGTATTGTTGTGGCCTTAATGTGCTTAAATTATGAGTAGTTAAAAAAATGTTGGGTCTTACAAATAATGAATTTTTAAGAATTCTGAGGTGTATGTGAGGCAAAAATATCATTATGCAAATGATTTATATTCATACAAATTTGGTTCTTGAAGAAAATAACATATTTCTTAGAATATAAAATATTTATTAATTACCAGAGAACTTAATTAAAGTTAAAAGATAATTAAGAAATTATTTTATTAATTATTGCTAAATAAAGAAGTAATTAAGATAAGAGCTGTAAGCCGGTATCAAGACTTCCTCGCGATGAAAACATAATTACCATACTTCAAGTATTATAATTACCCCTCAAGCCACAATAGGTATGGCCCCATTTTTACAACCATTTTCACACACTTCCTCCCATAATTATCCGGTTAATCATAAAGGCGTTCGTGAACGTGAGAGTGTCAGTTACAGTTAAACCGGAATCGGATCCCAGGTCCTCGACGGGCGGCCCTCAAAATGACGTACAGCCTTTCATCAAAAAGCTCTTTAAAATCGGTGAACCCCTGCAGTCAGGGCCCTTACCAATTTATGAAATCAATACCAGCATTTAGCCACGAAAGTGATCACTCTTCTCGTATTAATGGGGTTTTTGTTAGCTTGAATGGGAAAGCAAATATAATCAAGTTGAAAATTTCCGAGAATCGCCTCTATCCCATAATGAGATTTAATTTTTCATATTTGCTGGTTTATTTTCAAAACATTGTCTAACACAACAAAAAATTAAATAAAAACCGTTTTGCATTTTGGCCAAAAACCAGTTAAGCCGTCTTGGCCCCCTGATTTATGGCCTGCAATTAAACGCGCCAAAGAAAAAGAAAAACCCAATTCAATTTACGTTTTTTTTGGCTCGCGTTTGTCGGCTGTAATATTTATTTTTATTATTCTGTGTTCCACTGAGCGGATGCCTCATTGTCTCCTAAATTATTTCCTCACCCAGCGGCAGCTGTCGAAAAGGGTTGCCAAGTTTTCCGTGTATATTTTTGTCTTCTTTGATTATTAGTTTTGTTGTTTCTGTTATTTATAGCGACAGATGCAGGGCAATGTTTGGCGCTGCCTTCCCCACCTTTCGACTACATTTTACCGATGCTATTTTGAATGTTTTGAAATCTTTTAGAGATTTTGGTATTTGGTTTGAAAAATGACTCCCAAGACATTCATATCGGAACTGATTTATTATGTAGGGTTGCCCAAATGAGTTATAGTCTTTAACTTTTGACTATAATTTATTCCTTTATTTATTTTAAACACAATTTAAAAACTAAAAGCTGCTTGTAGCTATTAGTTCTGATTTTACTGTGTTTAGTTCTTGGTTTTGTGATTGTCCAAAATGAGATCAGTTTCCCAAGAACCTTAAACAGAACCAGTTGTGTATTTCAGCCTTCTTTCTCTTTCTTGGGAGGGGAAAAAACCAGTTTAAAGATCTATACCTATGTGTACTCCACTTTACAAATGTCCAACTCATTTCCATAATTAATTATAATTTTTTCTCGGCCAGAGAAAAATTAAATTACGACGACCACGTGCCAGCATCTATCATGTGAGCTGTCAGCGCAGCTTAATCGCACTATATCTGAGTCACATCACCTCAACTTAAAAATACAGATACATTTTCTTTTTTACCATTTTCCTTTGTCTTTTTGTGTCGCAAAAAAGCCTCTCTCTTGTCTGTCTCTCGCCATTTGTGTTAAGGGGTTAAAATCATTTGACATCTTGTGCATTGTAATTACACTTAACATACACTACTGGACAAAATAATAAGTACATAGGCAGGGTGCACCTTTGATTGGTTATTGCTCGATTCTTTTTGAATATATGCCTGCCAATTGTTTATATATTGAAAAGTTACAGTATGGTGAATCATTTAAATAAAAAATTAGAAGGCGTTTACCGCGTTTTTTTAATGCTATGCTTAAATTTGTGCAGAATGGACGTTTTTGGCCTGGCCAAAATAATAAGTACACCGGTGTTATTTTACAATTTTGAAGTATTTAATCGACAATTAGGCTCAAAATATATTGTTTTTTAATAACTTCTTACATATTTAACAATGGACAAGTGAAAAAAAAAACACTTTAGATGGACCAAATCAAAATTGAAGTGTTGAAGATGACCAATATGCTTTATATCTTCAAAAAAAGAAAAAGTCTTCGGGAAATTATGAAAACCCTCAAACCCTTGATGTATTTGTATTCGGAATACCTTACAATAAAAAGTGCTTACTGGAAAAACAAGAACCGAAGAAAATATTTTCAGAAACATCGAACAACTGCATCGTCAATATATCAAAAATAAAACATTTCATGTCTCTCCAGGCCCCTACCGCTCAAATTAGACATGAAACCTAATCTAAAAAGGTTCGTCCTACATCTTAAAATGTATACTTACCAGAATATATACCCTAAAAAGTCCGTTACTTTAAGAAAAAAAAGTTTCAGATGGTGCA